>JASSUY010036244.1:0-21880 GCA_032466535.1 Forpus xanthops
GGCCTTGTGGAAGGTTCCGTGGGTGCCGGGGCTCGGGGAGGGGGGGGGGTGGAAGGCCCCGCGGTGACCTTCGGCGGGTGCCGCCTCACCGCGGCCTGCAATGAAGGTTACGCGCGCCCGGCGGCGGGCGGGAGCAGAGCGGAGGGGCCCGCGGGGCTCCGCGCCGCCGCTTTGGCCCGGGAGCGTTGGGAAGAGGGAGCGTTGTCCCCGTTAATTAACACCGGGGATGGGATGGGGTTGGGAGGATGTGGGAGCAGCGCGGGCTCGGCCGCTGGAGCGGCCCCGCTGCATCTGATTCGGTTACGAACAACGCGGTTGGGCCGTCCCCGGCCGTGGAGGTGACCCGGGGAGGGCGCTTGGAGGGGGCGGAAGCGTCCGCGTGTCCGTCCCGGCAGCGCTTGGAGGGCAGCGCGTTGGGGTCCGCGGCCTCATGGGGTTCCAGAGGGGTTCCGGGAGGCGGCGCCGCCAAACCCAAGGGATTGCGCTGCTGCTTTGAGCTTCGGAGTGAGTTTTGTCCTGGAAGTGTCCGGAGCGAACGGCTGCGGGGCGGGGGAAGGAGGAGCTGGGGGAAGGCAGTGGGTTGTGTTCTGTGTGTGGTGCTGGGGGGGCCTTCACGTGAACGCCGATACGAATCTGTGCGTAGGAACCTCTAAATAAAAAGGTTTGCAAAAGAGCACCTCTTTCTGTAGCAAATTGCCTCAGTTCTGAGCTCGTTCACAGTGATCTGAACGTTGTTTAATTCGTATTAAAGGGGAAAAAGCACATAACGAGCGCAGAATGACAGGGTTTGCTTTTACAGCCTTCAACTTCAAGGGGAACTGTTGGAGCTGATGGGAGCTGCAGCCTCGGCTGAGGTGGAGCGGAGCTGAGCTGGCCCTGAGAACCACACGAGAGGTTGGGTGCAGGATGGGGCTCAGAGGGAGCTGGAGCAAATCAAGCAGCACGTGTCCAGTGAACCGTTTTAAAACAGGAGCTTGGCTTTGGTTGCTTTGCTTGATCTCTTCCCCTGACAGCGTGGTGCGTGAGTGGCTGTGCTCTCCATTCAGGAAGGATCAGGAAGGTTTAGTTTTGAGTTCTGGAGGAGAATCACGCTTCCTGAAGGTGCCTTGTCACTGCCAGGGCAGGGATCTGGAGTTCCTAACCAGCTGCTCTGGAACACTGGAGTTGGATGCGTAGAAGTGAATGCAGCTTTTCCCTTGGGATCATTGTGGTGGCCTGAAAAATAAGGTAGAGAGCGGTGCTGTTGGAAGTCCTGGAGGAGGATTCTCTGCTTCCTTTTAGCTGTCAGTGTTACAGTTTACACTTGAGCGTGCACGTGGCGATCGTGAATCGATTCCTCCATGGGGGAATTGGCTTTGCCTTTAGTATCCCTTGGCAGAAAGCACTTCCTGCAGTGGGGGGCTCACGCTGTTCTTTGTGCATGAACGGTTGGCCTAGGTCTTGTTTCTCACTTCCAGCCAGGAGCAGCGGGCTGTTAACAGTCCATAATTGAGGAGCATTGGGAATATCGTGAAAGGCACTGTGGAGAATGGAATTGATGATGACTGCCTGGGCCTGCTTGGGGTTGTGGTCAGTTGGTACCTGTGCCTGATTCCGTGTGTTAGTGATTTATTGAGCAAATCGAGATCTTTCAGGTGGATGAAACACTATTCCAGTTGTGCCTGCAAAGTTTCCTAACTGGAAAACCAGGCCTGTGGGAGGTGCTGGGTGTTGTTGGCTCTGTTCTCTGTTATCTGAGGCTTCCAGCTTCCCTCTGAGCACCCCTCCAAGCTGGCCCTGTTCATGCAGGAGGGATGGACACAGTGACACAAGTACCATCTCCATGCAGCAGAACTGTGTTTGCTCCACCGAGGGGAAAAGGAGGCACCCTCAGTCCTGGGATGCTAATGACAAACCCATGCTGCATTCAGTGGAAGTAACTCTCTTGTGACCATTAAAGTTAATGTGTGTTCTGAGAGTTACCTGGGGGCCTTCCACGGCTGAGCTGCTGTTACATGATATCCTGTCATCAGTTCCAGAGCACTTGTTCTTACTGCCTTTGGTCCCACACAGCTTTCTCTTGGTTTGCTTACAGCCTGGATGGGCCCTGGGAAGGTGACAGGTAACTGGCACGTGTCTGAGTCCCCTTTGGACACCCATTTCCCTACCTGTCACATCCCCCAGCAGCACAAGGCTTCTCTTTGCCAACCTCCCATGTGTTTGCTGACCTTTGGGGTTTTCTCCCCTCTCTGTTTATATTTCCACTTCTGGAAATTGTTGGGATTCTCTCCTTAGGAGTTTTATTGAATTCTCTTCTAGATTTTTCCCTTGGATCCCCTTTTAGAGAATCCGATTTGCTCCGAGAAATCTGTCACAAGCTCAGTGCAGGATAATTTGATATTTAAATAGAATGCTTGAAAAGAAACTCCACGTTCCCATTTTTATTGCCTTAATTGAGTCTGTTCAGTGTAAGTTAGCCTTACAGTAAGAAACGGATTCTTTGCCATCCTTTCACAATGAGATGGATGCTTTATGGGATGCTGTTGAGGAAGTGCTGAAGGAGACTCTTTGATCCAGGGTTGCCCAAAGGAGCTGAAGCTGGAGGGTGGCTGTGCTGCGGAGGCCAGCTTTGTCAGCTCATGGGCACCAGTGCCTAACCTTTGTCACTCGGGAAAGCTTTCACCTCATCGTGAAGGTTCCCGATAGCCGCTGGGAGGGTTGTTCTGCAGCCAATCCGATGGGCTCAGTGTGTGTTGGCCTCAGTTAAATAAGCAAGAGTTGAGGTTTTGGCCTCCTCTTCAGAAGAGCCGCTCACGGAGCAGAGCTGCTCCTGAGGCACAGCACGCTGTACTTTCAACATGGAAATGAGGGACTTCATAGGATACTTAGGCTTGGGGAGGACCTTAAGCTCATCTAGTGCATGGTGTCTTGCTGTTAGCGTGCAGGAGAGCAGGGCTGGGGCTTGCTGACTTGCAGTACATGTCGTGAAGTGTTTCTAGAACAAAGAGAAAGCAGCCCACGCTCTGTTCCAGGTGTGTTCCATTGTGTTCATGGCCCCATTCATCACTATCAGCCTGGAATCAGTTTAGTTTCTTAGTGCTTTTCACTTGGATCTGTGATGTCTGAACTTCCACGTCACCATGTGTGTCTTCTGGGGTTTGCTAAAGGGAGTAACACTGTCTGCCATCCTCAGTGTTGCTTTCTGCTGCTGATCACCTCCACAACTGTAGTGAGCTCCCTAAAGTGGTTTAAGTTTCACTTTATCATACTTATTCCTTAAAATGACTTTCAGCATGAGCTACATCCTGACCTCAAAGGCATAAGGCAGTGAGTAAGTTTGGTTTAATGTAGCAGTGAATCATCTCCTGGTTGTCTTTCTTTCCTTTGGTGAAAAGTAAATCCAAGGGAATGGGATGTGCTGGTTCTTGGTTCTGAAGCAAGTGAGTGCATCAGGTCCCTTTCTTCTGAGGTGGTTCTATTGGAGAGCAGTTACTCTGAAGTAGGAGGGAGATGTCCGTGTGTCCCCTCTCACTGAACCGCTTCTGTTTCCAGTGATGCTCTTCTGCCAAGGTTAATGGCAGTGGGAAAGCTCCATTGCTGTGTGGATTCCATCAGCTGTGGAATCCCAGAGAGGGCCTTGCAAAAACTGTGCTCTTTGTTCTGCCTTTTCCCATGATCATCTGGAACCTCTCCCGTGGTGGTTGGAGGCTTTCTGTTGCTGAATCCGGGCTTGTCCTTGTAGCAAACAGCTTTGGCACTAGGTGTGACCTTGGTAGAGAAATTATCTCTAAAGCTATTGGGAGTGCTTCCTTATCCTTTTGCTTTATGTTTGAGGCCCGTAGGAAGGCACTCCTTAGTTTCAGTATTCAGAGGCTGGTCTGGTAAATATCAGACTTCCTTATGGTGAATTTGGGTGATGGGAGCTGGGGTTAATGGTTTCATCTTCTAATGTCAAGCCAGTGGTGTGGGTGCAGTGGGCTCCCCCGATGCCTGCAGGACCCTGTTGGGAGCAAACACGGTACTTGTGGGGTGATTGGAATTCTTGCAGCAGCAGTGTCTTGTTTCCAGGGAAGGGGTTTGTTTCCTCATGGTGGAACAAAAGCCATCGCAGTGCTTCTCTGTGCTGTTGCTGGATTATTGGACTCCTTACCCGCAGGCCCTTGAGCAGCTCCTGGAAAGGCACCTTGGAGGACCCCCTGTTTTGCCATGGGAATGTTTATCTGTGTCACATTCCAGGTTGGAATCCAGCCGTTTCTCATATCTGTCTCATTGTTTCCCCTCTAACTACTGACTTTGTTGCCCAGTCTCAAAGTGAGACAATCCCCCTCAGCAGCCTGGAATGCGGTGTGTGTATCCCAACACTTCCAACGCCTCAATGTCCTTGGCTACAATTGAAGGAAATGAGCAGTGTGGAAATTATTAGTAAATTATTAGTAAATCCACTGATGTGTGTAAGTTATAGGTAAACTCATGGGGAAATGGGGTAGTGCTCAGGTAAGTTCATGAGGAATCGTGACATAGCACAGGCGATGCTTGGTTAGTATAGATGTCACTAAGCCATTAGTTTCTTCTCCTTGACATATGTTTTTTTACCATCCTTTCTAGGAAGGGGTCTGGAGGAGGGAAAATTTCCCTCTCTGGTGAAAGGGACTGGAGCATTATGACAGTCAAGTCTTTAAAAGCTTGTGAGTTCCCAGAGTCCTTGACGGCTAGCTGCTGCCTCTGCTGCTCTTGTCGGATGTCAATAAAGAGAGGTTGAAGGCAACACTTCTCATGGAGGTAGAAATGAAATACTTGGAAAATACCAAGGATTTTCCTGTTTTGATTAATGAAAACAATCACATAGGTGGTTTATAGCTGGTTAGACACTTGAGATGTGGAGCTAGAGGGAAAGAAATCACTAAATTCACCTGTATTGTCTGGCTTGACTTCTGAAGCAACTTGGGATTATTTCTGCTAATGAAAGTGTTCTGGTCTCTCCAGCAGGTAACATCGAAAGGCGCTGGCTTAAACCCTAATGCCAAAGTGTGGCAAGAAGTACCCCAGGGGAGTGGGGAGGCTGTGCCACCACCAAATGGCACAGAGCACTCGTGGCAAGAAACAGCGGCTGCGCAGGGGACTGCTCCTGCTGAGGGTGAGATGGCACAGCCCTGGGTTTAGGCACCAGCTCTGCCCCTTGCTGGGTACCACTGAGTGGTTTGCACTGAGAAGCAACCTCTGGCTCTTGTCCTTGAAGCTGTTAATGCTGATGGAGTGACAGATGTGAAATAGACATGAGAAAGCAGTCGGCAGTTTCTAGAGATAATAGGCCTGACCAGAATCCTAAACCTGCTCTGGTTTAGTGTCAAGAAGGTGTCCAGAGCACGGAACACCCGGCCAGGTACCAGGATCCGAGGGGCCCAGTGATGACTGAGTAACGCGCTAAGAGGGAGACAGGATGCTAAATGTGTAGAAGTGGTTTCGTGGCTTGTTCACCATTGCTGCACTTCAGTACACACTTGACCCTGTGAATGGGAAAATAAGATCTGAGGGCACTTATGATCCTGGTAAGTCACTGAGGTGGTGCCAAGAACTGCTCGGAGCAGGAACTGCAAAGCATCTCTGTTAACACCTTTCAGTTTAGTCTGATCCTATCAGTCCCTGTTTTCCATACTTCCACGTGGCTGTCCAGAACTAAGTATTCAGATGGCTTAACTCTTCTGATTTGGCTTCGACTTGATTGTGTAGCCAATGTACTCAAAGTACAGCAGAGGCCTGGTAAGCAGGAAGCAGAAGATCCCCTGGAGAAAGGCATAGGAAGAGGTAGGGATAAAGAAGTGAGGACGCAGTTTGTGTGGCCTCGTCAGAAGTTTCTGGGAAGTCAGCAGAAGTGAAGAGAGAGCTCCGAGTCTGTGACAGAAACTCCTTGCAGATACAGTGTTCCTGCTTTTAAGCCATTCCTAATGCAAGGACTTGAATAGTATCTCTTCTCCAAAGGGTGTTTTAGTGAATTCCTTGTTAGTGTGGAACAGATCCATCGGAGGAGTTTATTTTCTTGAACAGCCTCCATTGTGTGATCACACTGAAGTTGTGCTCAGTTTTATCTTGAGCAGCTGTGGTGAGGGCTGAGCTGAGGTGTCCTGCAGACATTGGCTGATTTCAGTGTGTTATAACAGCCACTAGGTGCTTCTGGGTCCTTTGTGTCAGTAGGAATCATGTCATGCATTGATGTAAGCTACTTTAGTGCTTTGAGTTTAGGAACTCACAGTAGGTTTTCTGTCACCGGTTGTTCCTCTGCCAGGTAACATAGAGATTGCAGAGGATAGCTGCAAGCAGTATGAAGTGATGTATTCCCCGTCTTGTGAGGCCACAAGAAATGGGACAGGAGTCGATGAAGCATCCGCAAATGGAATTGTGCTGGCGACAGAAGATCTTGGATACCAAATCTATGAAGTGTCTGGTGGGTATTTGAGTTCAACACCTCTGTCAGTACCTGTAATCCTTTGAAGTCTGCTGCGGTTATGATGTGACTGAGTGGGAGCTATGTGTGTTCAAGAAGATCCATAGCACTTGGCCAAGTAAATGAAAACTGAGATCTAAGTTGTTTGAGAAGATGGAGTGTGGTGTTCTGTATGCATGTCTCAGATGACCTTTTCCTCTTGGTCTTACCCAAAAGGATTCCTTTTATTGTACGTTGAAGCATGTTCTTGCATTGTGTTCTTAGCATGAGACTGGAACTGATGGTCAGTGTGGTCACTTTCAGGTGAAGGCAGCTCCACTGTGTCCACAGAAGACATTAGAGAATGTTTGAAGAAGCAACTTGAATTCTGCTTCTCACGGTACAGTGCAGTTAACATAGCTTTGTGTAAACCCTGTGTTGAAATCAGTAACGGGTTTTTTTCTGCCTTGATATCTGTCTTCATAAAATGCTAACAGTGAGTGAGATAATTGAGCTGTGTGTTACCAAAAGAGGCCTCTGGCAAGAGCTTTGAAGACCAACATGCAGGGCACTGTAACTCCCATTCAGCCTTTGAATTACCTTGCTCTGCTTTATGTTGATCTGCCAGGATTTCCTTCCTGGGTATATACATAGAATGGTTTGGGTTGGAAAGGACCTTGAGCCCATCCAGTTCCAACCCCCTGCCATGGGCAGGGACATCTCCCACTAAACCATGGCACCCAAGGCTCTGTCCAGCCCAGCCTTGAACACCATCAGCGATGGAGCATTCACAGCTTCCCTGCTGGGCAGCCCATTGCAGTGCCTCAGCACCCGCACAGTGAAGGACTTCTTTCTTATATCCAATCTGACCTTCCCCTGTTTCACTTTGAACCCGTTACCCCTTATCCTGTCACTACAGTCCCTAATGTAGAGTCCCTCCCCACATCCCTATAGCCCTCTTCAGACACTGGAAGGCTGCTATGAGGCCTCCATGCATTGATATTGGAATATTGATATCCATACTGATACTGGAAGGCTGCTTTGAGGTCTCTACCCATGAGCTCGTTCTGGCTAGAGTCACCTGTGGGTGCTCCTGGTGAATGTTTAGGCCTGCACTGACCCTGTTGGTTTGAGTCTTCTGTAAGGAAAGTTCAGCATTTTCATAAGGTAGTGAACTTTTGTCTTTTTAGGGAGAATCTCTCAAAGGATCTCTACTTGATGTCTCAAATGGATAGTGACCAGTTTGTTCCAATATGGACAATTGCCAACATGGAAGGTATAAAGAAGCTGACAACTGATATGGACCTCATCCTTGAAGTTTTGAGATGTAAGTGTGGCTGTTTGGTGTCAGTAGGACAAAGAATCCTTCCTTGCTTTAGGGAAATGTCTTAGTCTCTGAGCATATATTTGAGTAAATGGCTGTTCCACACTCTTGAGTTCTCCTTTTGCTTTATAATAAACTGTTGAAGTCTGGCCCAGTAAGAGGCTACACAAAGGTTCTGCGAGCAGGGAAAGTCTTACTCTGGGAGTAAACCTGGTCTTCTGATTCAGTCCAGTTTACTAGAGGCAAGGAAACTAGAAAAGGCCCATGAGGAAAAGCTGGTTAGAATTCCTGTGACACGCGCCCTGTCGCAGGATGTTCTTCATGGCACATGGCTTCAGGAAACAGTGGTAAATGAACTTCTAAAGTCTTTATTCTGACTCAATTTCCCTACTTGAACTTCCCTTGTCAGGGCTTTGTTGAGGAGTGGTTTTATATCCTCTGACTTGAGTTTGAGCTGGGAGGGAATTGAACTTAGGACTGAGCTTTTTAGATTGCTCAGCTGTAGATGGAGGCAACATCAGACAAACAGCTAAACTGTGCTGAAGATCTAACAGGGCATAACAGATGAAACAGTCCTTTACCCTGAATTCCAGAAACCTGGATTCTTAAGCAGCATTTTGTTACAAGGCTGGTAACGGAGTCTGTTACTGCTGAGGTGTTTTACAGTGCACAGTATCCAGTATTAAGCCAAGTTTCTGCTTTAATTTTAGCTTCTCCTATGGTACAAGTGGATGAGAGAGGGGAGAAAGTCAGACCAAACCACAAGAGATGTATTATCATTCTCCGGGAGATCCCTGAAACAACTCCTATAGAGGTAAATAACTAGAGAAGAAAGCAGAGCCTGTGATGGGTTTGGAAGGTGCCTTCAGCAGTGCTTCAGACAGCAACAGGAAGTGGTGCTTCAAAGGTCAACTGGCATTTAATTTGATTGAACACTGGTACTTTGCTTGTCAATCACCTAAGTTATCTTTTCTGCCTGGCTGCATTGTCAGAGAGCCAAAGTAAAGACTTGCTGGCACTGTTGTCCCTTCCCCTTCTTTGCTTATACATTAAAAGGCTCTCAGGTAAACTTCCCCCTGCCCCAAACCTGAGCTTTTTGGCAAGGAAGTTTGGAGGGGTTTCTTTTCAGATCCCAGAATAAAAGCGGTCCAGGGCACAGCTTGGATTTGAGGCTGAATTTCTGTCACTGCAGTCACTTCACTTGAAGTCAGACGGCTGTTTTGGCACCAGGATGTTAACTAAACATTTCTCATTCACTGTGACCCAGGGTGAGCTGAGCTCATTACGTTCAGCGAAAGGAGGATAATAAAATTCCTGCTGTTACTTGGCGAACGGAATGATTTAGTTCTTTGTTTTCTCGAGTTGTAACACAGGCCGTTTGTCCACCGGCAGTTTTAATCACTTCTTTCAGTTCAAATGCTGAGCAGCTGCTTTGCCTTCTCCTTAAAATCTGCTTATTGCAAAGCTGTCAGGTTGCCTTACCGCACAAACAGTTGCTAGAATCGCTCTTATCGAGGTACCTCTCCTGAGCTGAAGCCACATTCAGGCCGCCTCTTTCATATAGATGCATCACCAGTTCTACATTGAGCTCGGGTTTCTTTCCACATGGGCCTGCTGCTTTTTATTTGGGGTGCTCAGTAGGCTGCACTGGTGGGGTTGGATTCACAAACACACCTCGAGGGAATGGAAGAACCTCCCTGGTTAAGGGCGAATTGCAGCTGAGGAGCTGGAGTGTAAGCTTCTGTTGGTTTGGTGCTCTGTTTACACCTTAGAGATGGGTCCCCTTAACTGCCTGCCTTCTCTCCTTAGGAGGTTAAAGCTCTGTTTAAGAATGAGAACTGCCCCAAAGTGATAAGCTGTGAGTTTGCTCACAACAACAACTGGTACGTTACATTCCAGTCGGATACAGATGCCCAGCAGGTAAGGCTGCCTTCAGCTCTTAATGGCATTTCAGTTCTGTTGTTAATACTTCTGCTCAGGAGGACTGCATGTGTGCTTCCTGTGCCTGAACTAAATGTGTATTTGCTGATCCCCCTTTTAAGAGGTTATTGGCAAATTCTAGTTAATAGAGAAGAAAGCTGAGAGCCTCTGGGGTTGTAACTCCCTTGTCTGCCTCTTGCCTTAGTGCTCTGTGACCATAACTGTCATCTGGTATCCTGGATTTGAAGTGCTAATGAATTTAGGTGGGCTAATGGGGTAATGCCTTGCCACACGTTTGCATTAATCATGCAGTATCCTTGGAGAAGTACAATTTTATCAAGGTATCTAATCTCTTTTATATCTGCAGGCATTTAAATACCTAAGGGAAGAAGTGAAAACCTTTCAGGGCAAGCCAGTAATGGTAAGGCTGCGTTATAAGAGGATTCTGTTTGAACTGCTTTGTGTGTTGTTTGTGTTTGGATGATAATGTGCATGGGGGTTTTATGACACTGAGGAATTAGTGGGATGGTTCATACTACTTGCTCTGTTGGCTGTGAACTTGAATGAGGTCATGGATAGCTCTGAGAAATGGCAGTTGTGTGGCTGCTGGTTATTCCCAGTGCTGCTTCCCATGAGGTGTGAAATACATTCCTGTTCCTTCTCCACGCTGCCCAGAATCTGGGTCTGCAGAGCTCAGGTCCCTTGCCATCACGAGTCTCTAGCCTGAGTTAGCTGCTCTACAACTGAGGCTGAAGTGATGTGTTTGTTCTGAGAGCATCTGTCAGAATTTGAGCCCGGGCAGTTAACTGCTGTAGCAAGCAGTGCTTGTCTTAAACTTGACAGATTCTCTGTCTAAAGTGTGGCCTTCCCCTTCACCCGCTGTGAGAGTGTAATCTGTATTGATTTTATCAGTTTATTCATAAGCAGTAGTCAGCCTACTTCCTCTTAGCATCCCCTGTTACAATTTCATTAGGCTGGGAGGATTTCATGCTCTGCTTCTCCTTTTCTCCCACCCATGTGATGTGATTTGCTGTCTTGCAGGCAAGGATAAAAGCCATCAACACGTTTTTTGCTAAGAATGGTTACCGGGTAGTGGATTCCAGTGTCTACACTCAGCCAGTTCAAACACAAGCACAGTTTGCCTCACCACTGTTTATGCAGCCTGTATATAGTCCTCAGCAGTACTCTATTTACAGCATCGTGCCTCAGACTTGGTCTCCAAATCCTGCACCTTACTTTGAAACACCACTGGTGAGTAACAGCAGATGAAACTGTGAGGAGCTAACCCAGACCATCAGGAATCATTTGGTGAACAGCTCAGAAGGGTTAGTGGGCTTCTCAGCTGTAGAATGCACAGGTTGTCTAGTCAGATCCCTCTGGTTTAGGGTACTTCATGTTACATCATAGAATCACATAGTGGTTTGGGTTGGAAAGGACCTTGATATCATCCCGTTCCACCTCCTTCCCATGGGCAGGGACACCTTCCACTAGCCCAGGTTGCTCCAAGCCCTGTCCAACCTGGCCTTGTAACACTGCCAGGGATGGACCTGCTAAAGCAACAGTGTCGGAGAGGCTGTAGGGCTCTCATAGAATCATAGAATAGTCAGGGTTGGAAAAGACCTTAAGCTCATTCAGTTCCAACCCCTGCCATGGGCAGGGACACTTCCCACTAAACCATGGCACCCAAAGCTCTGTCCAACCCAGCCTTGTACACCGCCAGTGATGGAGCACTCACAGCTTCCCTGGTGGGCAACCCATGGACTGCCACTCACTTCAGTGAATTCTGGTGTGAAATTCCATTATCCAGTAGCTGATGTTACTGGAGAAACTACGCAGCAGGAGGACTCTGATGGTAATGTGCAGACTGGTAACCTGGTAGGGCTTTCGCTTCACACCATGCTAGATGCAGTAGCCCATGCGAAGTACAGACTGGAGAAGTAACTGCTGAAGCTAATCTCATGATACTGCAAACGTTTTCCTTTTAGTTGAGCCACTGAGTTGCTGTGTGTGTGTTGCAGGCCCCCTTTCCTAACGGTGGATTTGTGAATGGCTTTAATACACCAGGATCATATAAAACAAATGCTGCTTCGTTGAGTATAGGTCGCCCATTCCATAGAAATCGGTAAGACAGCTCTGTTTGCTCTCTGAGTATTGAGATCCTAGAGTGTTCCTCGCACTTGTAAAATGCAATGCCTTCTGATGGGTCGCTTACTTTATCAAATATGTATGACATCTTTCAATTGGATTTGTAAGATAAAATCAAGGTGGCAACGTAAGATCCTTAAATAGGGGATGCATTTGCTGGAGAGAGCAAAGGTAACTCCTGTAAAGGCCTCAGAGGAATTTCTGCACACAAATAACTAACTGCCTCTTAAGGTAATACTTCTAATTACGTTTGTTATACACAGATTATAAACTCCTGCAGCACAAGAGTAAGCTTTTCCTGTTGTGTGATTAGTCTTGCAGGGAGCCATTCAGTTTATGCAGCTGGGAGTTGCATGCCCTGACTGCTGTATGCTAACACTTCTTGGTGCTGACTCTGGTCCTATAATTTATTTGCTTCACCCCCATCTTTCCTGTTAACTGTAAGGCCTCAGCTCAGAGATAAACACTGGGGGGGAGGAAACAGCTTTGTATGTGCTGCAAGTGTACTCTGTAAATACAATGGAGTTGTAATCTCTTTGTGTGGGTGGAAATTGTTTTATTTGTGAGCTCTTTCACCGTATCCTGTGGGAATGGGAACTGCTTTTTATATCCTTGGAGAAATCAGTTGAGAACCGCCAGTGCGTCAGAGGGTTTGTGCTGCAGTGAAAGGTCTGTGGCTGTTGGCAGAAGGTGAACTTCAGAATCTGCTCTGCAGTGACTCAGCAGAGTCTTAATGCAGGCTGGGAACCTGGGAGCATGACTTCACTTGGGGGACAGGGCAGCTGATTCAGTTACAGCTGCTCTGCTCCCAGTTAAGGTCTTTTTATGAAGGTGTTTGGGGTTTGTAGGGCTTTTTTGCCTTAAACTGAGCCCAAACTTAAAACTCTCACATATCTTTTAGAAGATACGGCTGCTGAAACAACACAGGAGTTGCACACACCCAAGCATTAACATCTTGGAATGCCCATCCATTCACTGCTGCCTTGTAGATCGTATCTGTGTAATCCTTAAGCTTTTAAAGCTCTCCTGGTTCCATTAAGGCTGTCATTTGTAAAACCTGAGTGAAGTTAGGGTTTAGGGTCAAGCGTGTACAGGTTCTGCTGGTCTGTCTTGGTTGTCTTATCGTTCCTGCCAGTCTTGCTCAGCCTTTGCTAGTACAAAGCTGTGGTTTTGTGCGGATAACTCTTCCTGCTGTGACAGCAGATATGCTTCAGCAGGGTTTCTGTGCAAGCAGGAGACAGGGAAGGTAACAGCCTCCAAGGTTTGGCCCGGTGATGATCAAGTATCGCGCTAAGAGAGAACAGGTCTGACAGTCGGCTGTCTGGGCAGCCTGCACCTCATGCTTTCCCTTCCTTTTGCTCTCTCACATCATCTCTCCTCTCTGCTTTTTTTCCTTCCTTGTCTTTCCTCGTCTTCTCTGCTTTGCTCTTCTGCCCAGACAAGACTGTGGCCTTCTCAATGACGGGTAAGATTATGAGATCTGAGGGCCAAAAAATGATGTGAGGATCTTCCAGTTGGAGAACAAGTTAAACCAAACGGAAGGATTCGGTTCCCTTACCTCCTCCCTGTGGTCTCTGCTGATGGAGAACTTCACCTTACTGGGGCCTTAAAACAGAGGCTTAGTGCTGCTGGAATTGAACTTTGCTGGACACATCTCTTGAGCTGCAGGCAGCAGTTCTTGTTCCAGTTCAGTTTTGTTGCTTTGGCTGGATCAGTTCGTTCCTCAGGGTTGACTTATCTCCCCAGGTCACTGCTAATGCCCTGTGCTGCAGGCCCAGACAAAGGAAGAATCCCTCTTTGGCTCTTGTACCACTCGTAGACTTTGGGGGGGGGGGGTGTTGTTGTTGGTTGAGGTTTTTGGGGTGTTCCCCTCTTTGAAATCTCTTGGGCAGAGTCTCAGTGTTTTCTTCAAATGGCAGCACTTGAAAGGAGAGGAGATTGCAACATAACAGTTAACAAAAGGAATAGATGGAGGTGAGGAAGAGCAGTGTTTCCTGACCTTTGTCAGCTGTGAATCCACTGGAGTTGGTGATGGTTCTGGGTCTCATTGTTTAAACTGTGGGTGACGGAGGTGCTGCTCTGTGTCCTGCAGCGTGAAGCCCCACTTCCGATCATCCAGCAGCTCGGAGCACGCTGCGGAGGGTCCTGCTGCTGTGGGTGCCATGCCAATGGGGGACGGACCACTGAACAGAGCCAGCTCCAGGAGCTTTGTTGTGGAGCGACATAACAGTACCTTAACTGGCCACCAAGACCAAGGGTATCCCCAGAAGGATTCTCCTACTGCACAGATGGAGCAGAATGGCGATTACGGCATTGGCCGGGGCAGGTAAAGAGCTGAGTGTGCTGCTTTTTGCTGGGACACAATGAGGCAGCTGGGACAATGACTTGTGTCAGGATCACCAGCCATTGGCACTGTATGTGTTTCTGTGAAGACTGATGAGAAAGCTGATGTCTGAACAAACCAGGTGTGATAAACACTTAACTGGGCACCCGGGTGCTTCCTGCTTGGCGGTGCAGCTATTAGTTATTCTGACAAACCCCTTGCAGTGAGGTGTGTATTTCACTGTAAGTGCCTGGTTTGTCCCCTGAATTAAAGCAGTTGGTACTTGTGTTGCTGTAAATAAGAAGCAAATCCTCCTTTGGGGAATTTAATGCTCCTAACCATTTTAAGGTTAACTAGTTTTATCTTCTGTTAAATCAGGGGATAGAGGCTTAAAAGTAAGTGACCAAGACAGATATGATAGAATCATAGCATACTCAGGGTTGGAAAGGACCTTAAGCTCGTCCAGTTCCACCCCCCGTGCCATGGGCAGGGACACCTCCTCCTAACCCATGACACCCAAGGCTATGTCCAACCCGGCCTTGAACACCGCCAGCGATGGAGCATTCACAACTTCCCTGGATAGGTGAGAAATCAGATGATTTCTGTGAAACGATGGGATGCTTTTCTGTATTGGTACAGTCTTAATTGTCACTTGTTCAGATACAGTGCTGTAGGGTACCTCTTTCACGAGGAGAGAAAAGGGAACTTGTTTCCCATCTTGGCTGTGTTCCAGCAGTGTAAGAGCTTTGACTCCTCCTGAAGATGGAGACCATCCCAGAACTGTATTTTGAGAAAAATCAGTGGGCTGCTGTAAATTCCCTGCCACAGGCTCCCCTTTGTGCAGATGAGTGTGCACTTCAGCTGGATGAATGCACTCACTGACTCTGCTTTCCCTTTAAAGGAGGAATGTTTTCCGAGGTCGGAGGAGACGAGAAGACGACCGGGTTTCAGTAAGTTCTGCTTCTCTTACTGCACATAGCTGTGCACAGTGCAGTGCATTGGCTTTGCGTTTACTGAGGGAGTGGTGTAGCCCTTAAGTTCCCAGGTTACAGCGTGGGGTTTCAGTGAGGGAATGCTCTGACACACGCGGTGTTACAGCCCCGTTAATGGGTATTTTCCTTCTCTAGAGACCTCCGCCTTCAGCAGAAACAAAGACTCAGACACCAAAGTTTGATTTGCTAGCATCAAATTTCCCACCTTTGCCTGGCAGCACAGCAAAAATACCGGGAGAGCCTGTGCTGGAGAGCAGGATGGCCGATATCGTTAAAGGAGTCTGCAAAGAAAAGGTACCTGCTCTTCTCTGGCCCGTGCACAGTGAGGTGCATGTGCTGCCTCTCCTTCTCCGCTGCTTAAAGAATCGATTTTGGAGCTGCACGTTAGAATGCTTTAAGACCAAACATTGTAGTGTGCTTGTTAATCGAATGGTTAACCTGTTTGCTTTGCCCCATAAAGGGCACTTGCTTTAGAGATGATGCTCTAAAAGAAGTAAAACTCCTATAACCAGGACTTGAGCAGCCTTTGGAAACAGTGCTCTTCCTAGATGCCTTGAATTGGCGTATTGAGGAGCAGTTTAAGCGTGTTGTAATCTTTCCATCCTTTGCAATTTACACTTTCTGTGCAGGAAAGCAAAGATTTGCTGCCCAGCTCTCCAGCTCCTGCTCAGGAAGAAGAGACGCACAGCACTGTCCAGCAGCCTGTGACAAGTGTGAGTTCACCAACTCAGACTGAAGCTGTGGTCTTGAGGTATGGAGATTACTTAAGAGCATTTTAGTTTGCATGTTCTTAGCAAAGAGTGGTGGTGTTTCTTCCCCCTCTGAGGGAGGCAGCTTCTCTAGAGGCCACTAGATGGAAGTAACAAATGGTGGTAATGGCCCTAAAAACCCCGCAGTTGTGGCTTCAAACAAAATGCTTTCTCACACGTTAATTTCTGTGTTAATAGGTTTTAATGGTAAATTGTTCTTGATGTAACAGCACAGTTCAGCCAGAGAGCAAACAGGAAGAAGTGTCTGCTCAGAAAGAAGTCACAAGCCACGTTTCCCCACCTGTGTCTGTGTCTCCTACCAGTGCTGCCAAGCCACCGAGGGCAAACACCACTTCACCTTCTGCTAATGCAAGTGCAGCGCCTGCTTTGTTGATGCAGGTGAGCCCCCAGAGCAGGGAGTGGGTGGGGAATGTGGGGACCTTTCTCTTGGATGTGTTGCAATAGTGCCTGGGACCTTCCCATGTGGAGTTTGCCACAGCTTGTGCTGTAGTGGCTCCCTGTCCACGTTCTTGCTGTTGTGCCTGGGATGGCATGGAAGAGCACAGTGTGGTTGTTCCGGTACATAAACCTTGCTCTTCTCCCTTGGTCCCAAAGGAGCCACGCAAGCTAAGTTATGCTGAAGTTTGCCAGAAGCCACCAAAGGAGCCTCCTCCAGTTCCTATTCAGCCTCTTCGCGAGCATCGCACCAACATCGTTCCCCTTGCCAAACCTGAAGACAATGGTACACCTGAAAAGGCTTCGGAGAAGGCTCCTGACAAGGCTGAAGGTCGGATGAAGGATTATTCTGGCTTCCGAGGCAATGGGCCTCCCAGGGGAGCTGCTGGGAAAATCAGGGAACAGAGGCGCCAGTTTGGACGCAGATCATCGCCTCAGGGAGCACCTCGACGTGTCGGCAAGGAGCAGTATGTGCCCCCCCGCTCACCAAAGTAACACTTGGCCAGCAATTGTTTCTCTGTTTCATTTGAGCTGTGGACAAATAAGCAGCAAAAGGAGACTGTGAGAAAGGAGTATTCGTGAAGGGGAATACCGAACTGGAGCGTGGCTCATGTGGAGAAGATGGGGAGGGTCCCGAAATTCATCTCTCAAAGTGATTTCACAAATGCTGGAGGATTCCAATTGATATAAATATAGAGATTATAATTTTTGTATCTTTTTGGTTTTAATTTGCAGAGGGTTTCCTGCTTGAAATCAGTTTTGGGCTTGTGAAAGTAGCGTTTGGACAAAGCGGAAGGATACGGATTGACAAATTCACCTGTCCCTCAGCGGAGGAGGAAAAGAAGAGAATATTATTTTTGAGAAATTTAGCATTTCTGTAAAATTAGAACTTTTTTTTTAACCTATTTAACATTTGGCTTTTTGGGCTGATGTGTCTGCCCTTGATGGCCTTGCATTGCAGAGCACATCTGCAGCTGAGGTGCTTGGTCGGTGTGAGTGGAATGACTGCAGCCAGATACCGTTGTCATGGCTTAGTCACTGATGATACAGACTGAATGTACTACTGTAGTAAACCTTGTGTTTCCAGCTTGAAGTAGAGTCTCTTGACCTTACTGATAGTTCATTGAGCAAGCTTTTTAAACCATCATTTTCAGGATGCTGGATTGTAGATCAGAGCACGTGGACAACAGAACTTGTCTCCAGAAGGAACCTAAAGGGAGTACGATGGAATTTCTCCTTGGCCCTTTTTTCTTCGCCTCCTTTTGAAGGCAATTTCTTAGGTTTGGGGTTGGCTTTATTTCTTTTCCTTGCTTGTTACTTTCTCTAATCTCTTTATTACAGACTTTTGTGCGTTTGGGATGTTTTCCTGAGGCAGGCCCAGTGTAGGATTGTTTGATGGGTGGCTACACAGTACTTCATGAGCAAAGAGCCTGGGATTCCAGTTGCAGATGTGGAATTCTACCTTGCAGGTGGGAACTGTAGGCACAGAGCTCTGCCTGTCCCACGAGGGTTAG
Source organism: Forpus xanthops (assembly GCA_032466535.1). Classification (NCBI taxonomy): domain Eukaryota; kingdom Metazoa; phylum Chordata; class Aves; order Psittaciformes; family Psittacidae; genus Forpus; species Forpus xanthops. Next base: position 17,821 of record JASSUY010036244.1, read on the forward strand.
ACTGCTATCTCTTTGGCTAGCAGGTTGGAGACGTGGCTGGGTTTCCTATGCACTGACAGGCATGTCAGTGTATGTACTGCCAGCCTCCTTGTGGAAGGAGGTTGGAACTAGATGCTCTTTAAGATCCCTTCAAACCAGTCTATGATTTGTGTTCTGGAGTAGGGTATTGGATGCTGTATGCTAGAAATCAGGGTTTATATGTACTGGGAACTCACTGTTTACAGCTGATGTAGTAGCAAGTGACTTTTGAACTGTTTAAAGTGGAACTAAAGAGTTAAACCCCCTCATGTTCGGAGGAGCTGCTTGGAAGGTAGTGTCTTGCCTAGCTGTATGCTGACTGAATTTACAACACTATTGTGTAGTAAGTGGTTAAGTTTCAAGGTGATTACCATAATGACTGAAATGTGAAAATTCAGTGCATTAATCAGGCAACATCAGCATGCCAGGGTTCAAAGTTCCATATGAAGCGGTAGGGAAAAGTAACTTCCAGCAGAACGAATCCCACCTTTTTGGTTTTCCTCTGTTTTTTTTCTTCTTTGTTTTATTTTAGTGAATAGCAAGTGTACAAATTTAAAGTCGTTAAGTTGTGAACACTGGAAAACTCAATTGTGATATATACCGTAACCATCTTAGTAATATATTAGCGTTGCCATTCGAATGAATGTAAGTGGCAGTTCAGATGACTGTGAAGACTTTTCATCTTCTGATTTCTTAGCCAGATAATCCTTGGTGACTTCGTACTCAGTAGGCATTCGCTATCAACTGCTTTGAGAACACTCATATCTATTTTTATAAATATATATATAAAGCCAGAGGTGTCATTTCTCTAACTTATTATTCAGCTTGGCAATTGCTTTGATTTGATTCATAACACAATATAATGTATTTATGCAATTAATTGTTCATTTCTACGCATGTTATATATATATACACACACACATATATATATATGAACCCCAAAATCATTATTCACTTTGAAACTACCTGTACTGGGCTTGGGAGGGTATTTTTTCATTTAGTAAAAGAAGTCCTTGATCATGTCTGCAGTTTAGGGATGCTTAAGAACCCTTTGCCATCGATCTCCATAATGCTCCATCTGTTGGAATGACGGAGGAGTTGGAATACTTAAAAGCATTCCAAATTCTGAAATGTAACGAATTCAGCGTTAATTTTTCATCATTTTAAAGGCTGTAAAGGATGACTGCAGGCAAAGGGAAAACAAAGCTGTGTGATGGTGGCAGACGTTTAGGATAGGTGTGCACTGTCATGGCACAGCAGAGGAAGTGTTGGGCTGCTGTGAGCTGTTTGCTGCTCCAAGAAGCCCCTCTTTGGGAAGAGGCTTGTGGAGAGCTTTGTCCCCAGCCTCTGCAGTGGGGGCAGTGAGCTAATCCTGATCCATACAGGCATTCCCTTCCAGGGCAGTGCATGGAGTAACTGTGTAGTGCTGAAGGTATCCGAGGTGGTAAGGATTGTGAAATGTAACTTCATTTATTCAATGTGGGGGAGAAAAACCCCAGACTGAGTTCAGCCTTGGTTTTGTGAGGGATTGGAAAAGCTTGACCATGGAAAAGGATGCGTTCTATGTCCTGGGTGTGTGTTTTCCAGCAGCAGATTATGGCTCTTGTACAGTGTATGCAAATAAGTCTGTAAACCTGTTGGCTTTTTCCAGCATAGTCAAACTTTGATTAGGACATTCATAATTATTTATTTAACACCTACGTGCAAGGATTTAACTTTAGCGTTTCCCTTCCTCCCCCAGTGCCATTGATAACTGTGGGTTTGTTTCCTTTCTATTCTTTTATATGTGTGTGGGGAATAAGTAAATATAAAGGCTGTGAAAACCATAGTTCTGTGTGCAAGTTCTCCTGCAGTACTTGTATTGCATGGCAAACATAGAACGTAGACAGGCTAGCTGCTACATTCTCCTCCCCTCTGGGGACACAGACAAGGCCTTGTGTCTCTCTACCTGTGTCTGCCCGTTGTCATCCTTTGGGAGCCAGACTGACTGCCGACACATTTCCTCGTGTCCTTGGAGCTGTTTTCTCAGCAGAGGTGAAAGTGTCCCTTGTTCAACAGCCGCCTTCGGTGGGCGCTTGATGGGACAAGTAACAGTGCTGCGTGGCTCCTTGGGGGCTCACCACAGGGTGTAAAAGTACCAGGAGGTGCAAATCCCACCTCACCTTTGGCTTTAGGAGCTGTGGCTCGGTTTCAGCATTGTTTAAAGTACACTTCCCCAGTTGACATTCTTTTCCAGGCTCTTGGAAGAGATTGGGCCGCTCTCTTGTCCCTCTGCTGGGAAGTGAAAAGAGAACTTGTATTGTTTGCATGTGGTAGGACAGCTACAAGTGCAAAAAGAGTTTGGGGTTTATTTCTGTCGACTTTGACGATTTAGTTTTATAGGATCTTACATTCCTGCTGTCCTTGTTTTGTCTTTTAAAAACCATAAAAAAGAGTTAGCCTGGCACAGTATGACGGTGCAGTTGTAGTAGGTGAAAAAGAGTAAAAAAAGGCAAAAAAATAAGGAACCCACCCTATTAACCAGAAAAGCAAGATGATACTGTGGCAGATCAGTAGCAAATAAGTGACTTAATCGATGCTTTACTGTAGTTAAATAGCTATGGCCTTACTACTTTGTCAATATCAGCTTACTTGTCTTGAAAACGTCTGCTGTTTTTACTGTTAACCCGAGTGAGCGTTCACCTGGGGTGGAATATCAGCTCTGTACAGATGATGGCATTTGAAACCTGTAAAACGCGCCCTTGTATTACAGACGATGCAACAGAAATGCACTTCAGGGGGAAAACTTGCTTTTTTTGTTTGGTAAATCCTCGATTCCTCCAGATATGCAATAGACATTTGGTTGTTTCCTTCTAATTTTGATGTTTTCCTCCTCGAAACATTACGATTGTTGCCATTAATCCGAATGCTTTCTCACGCTCTTTGTGTGTGTATATACGACGTGTAGGCTGAGCTTCCTTTAGGGTGGTACGTAACTTGGGTTTGTCGTAGCGTTATAGTTGGCTCTTTAAGTGCCTTTAGCAGAGGCACTTTGAGAAGCGAATTGAAGTCTGTTTTAACGTACAGTCGGGAGGACTTGAAATGGAGTTAAAGCAATTTATTGCTGGGAAAAAGAGAATCCATCTGCAACTGAACCTGTAACAACTTAGAAGTTTTATATTTAAGAACCAGAGGTTTATTTTTATGGAGCTTCAGTTATGGATACAGTTTCCAAAAAAAAAAAAAGGCAAAAAAAAAAAAAGGCAAAAAAAAAAAAGGCGATTTCAAATGTAAACTGTGCAGAAATGGTTGTTTTTGTTCTAATTTTTATAGAATCCAAGATATTCAGATAATATATTGAGCTCACGTTACCGCAGCCTTCTCCTTCTGGATGAATCCAGCTTCCCCTTGGCATTCGCCATCCCTCTCTTCAAAGCAGTAAGGCTTCGGTGGAAGGAGAAAAGCAAAGCAATGTCTCTGCCTTCTCTGCTTTATCTGTTCCCTCATCTTCCTCTTGTCAGACCTGTCCCCACCGCACCGCGGGTGAAGTAGGTTCATGCTTTAAATGTTCAAACGATACTTCATGTATTTGTATTTGTTTTTGACATCGCCAAGGTGCTATGGGAAATGGAAATAACAGTTAGAAAAATAAAGCTGATTGAAAAGGAAAAACCACCAAAATCCACACCAAAAACCAAGCTCCCAGCCCAGCTCTCCTAATTCCATGTGTGTTTCGCTGTGCTCAGGTTGAAGCGGGTTTTCCTTTGGTTACCTCAGCTCGGGTTTGTCCGGGCTCAGGTGCAGAGTGGGGCCCATAGCCCCATGTCGCCTGTTCTAAAGGCCATGGGGGGCCTGGGCATGTTGGAAGCTGTAAGTGACGGTGACGATCCCGCCTGGTGCCGCGCTCCGGAGGCCCTCATCCTGCTCCGAGGCCCTCATCCTGCTCCGAGGCCCTCATCCTGCTCCGAGGCCCTCATCCTGCTCCCAGGCCCTCATCCTGCTCCGAGGCCCTCATCCTGCTCCCAGGCCCTCATCCTGCTCCGAGGCCCTCATCCTGCTCCCA
>JASSUY010036246.1:0-21476 GCA_032466535.1 Forpus xanthops
CAAGCCGAAAATCCACAACACAGTGCTCACCAGCTACTACTTAAAGAAAAATGACTGCTGCTGCTGAACCCATGACAATGTTCCATCCTCTCTGCAGTGTGGACTAGAAGGTAAAAACTAATATGTATTTGTTGTGTCAGCATGTTTTCGCACTGCTGGATGTTGCATGTTTACAGCTGGTTCTTATACAGCTGTCAGTGTATAATTGATGAGCATCATCATTTAAAGTGTAAAAGAAAATGTCTTGGCATAGCAGGACATGATAAAGTGCCGTATCCTAGGCATTATGGACATATGTGGTCAACCATTTCCTTTTTCTCCTCTCTCTCTCTCTGCATTTCTTTGTTGCCCTTGCCAGAATCTACAGAAGTCATCGGGAGCAGCTCAGCCCAGCCTCCAGCCTTCTAATATCACTTTGGTAGTTGTCAGATCATATGAAATGTCAAAATTCATGTGCCCTTCGTGAAGAGATATATTTAGTACAGCTGCTGCATACCTTCGTAGTATCTCTGACATTGACATATTAGTTATGCTGTCTTTTGCAATCTGATATCTTTAAATTTGCCACCTTGTTAAGTTTTGATTAATGTGATTCCATTTCACTAAAGTAATTGGCTTGGCCTGTTGTAGAAAATAATCAGCCTTTCTACGGAACAAATGCTAGAACATGCTAATGAGGGAGTGAGTTCGTTAAATTGATGGCGTGGAGTGACAGTTATTAATGATTGTTATGATAAACAGACGAGTGCGAATTGGGATGAGTTGGGCAAAAGTGACAGTTTAAAAATAACGTATATTGGAAAGTACTAACGAAGTAATATACTGTTAGGAAAACAATCATGCAAGTTGTCAAGGGAAGAAGTGTAATTATACAGCTGCACAAGCTGCCTGGGAGGACAGGGACCTGGCTGATAATGGACATGTTTTTTCTTGGCAAGGAGAAAATATGTTATAGCAGAGAGGAGTACAGATTGATAAATTAATTGGCCTTTCTCATTGTTCCAAGAGCAAACTTGGCCAGCAGTAGCCAAACGGATTAGGTAGATAAATGAAGTGACCAGCGCTTCCTCTGCATCTGACCCATTCCCCGCCCTTTCTTTTTAATCCACCTATGCATGAACTGTCCAACTGCCAAGTCTAACTGCCTAGGGTGGCAATGTTCACATATATATAGTTTTCCTGGAAATATTTCACTTTTTAAATTGGCATGATTTGTATTATGAAGAGTTTTTTTCTGAGGATGAAGTTTTATAATAATGAACCATCAGCCTTATGCAAAGTGGTATCAAAGTGAGATGGAGGATGCAAGTGTGCTGACTTTCAGGCTGACTTCCTTTTTCTGTTAACGTTTAGATAGAGCTGTCCATCTGAAAGGTTGAAAAAAAAAAAAAGAGATAGTAGTTGTTAGTAGGGGTGTTTGGGAGGTAGAGGTATGGTGCTACTGCTGCTTATTGTTGTGTAAGTTTGGTGCTAAATAGCTTGAGGTTGTTGGCTCTAGGAGAAAGACATTTGTATTTCTGAGACTGACAGCAGTGCCATACGTAATTCAGCTGTCAGATTGACTGTGTAGTTGACTCAGTGAAAGAGCTGAGGAGAAATGTTGAATATTATCCTGATACAAACGAGAGACAAAGTAAGTAGGCCATTATAAAAAAAAGTAAAGCAGGCATCAGAAAAATTCCATATGGACAGTGATACTCCAACTGCTTCTGAAGGTTGTCATTAATAAGAATACTAGGTAGCACATCATGGATCACTTCAGTGATCTCTGTTCTAATGCAGAGGATTGTGAGGGTACATTTGGGCAGGTGTGGAACTGAGTAGTCAGTGCTCTTACACATCTTTTAATTGTGTGTTTATACTGCCTTGCAGTTAAATATTACCTTTCCTCCATGGAAATATGAGCAAATTACCATATTTTTCATAAAGACTGGGGAAGTGATTTTGAAAAAGTTGGCTAAGAGGAAGCGCTGTCATCACTGTCAAATTCCAGCTGCTTAGGACACACAAATGAATAGAAGATGGAGAAGAGTTTTGATTTTATATGACAGGATACAGCCATATCAGCACTGAATGGAGTCTGTAAAATGCTTACTTAGCTGGTCTGCTAGGTGTTTTACTGGATTCAGCATGGTCCTGGTCTTGCATTGGCTCAAATAATCATGTTACCAATTCCTTGTGGTTGCCCTCAAGAGCATGATCTGTTCACTAATCCTGCCATGTTTCCTTCCCTGCCCTAGCTAATTTCTGTTGTAAGTACTAGTTTGAATAGTCTTAGTCTGAACACTGATTAACCAGATACAAGCGTCTAACCAAAATAAGCAAGGATAATAATCCTTTTAATTAAATAAATTAGTCTAAACCTTTATCCTAATAGTTTGTTATAGGTAAAATCCTAGCAGTCACTGGATTTCACTGTTCATGTAAGGAAGAAAAAAAGAAATAAAATTTGGTTTCCACAGAGCTTATAATTTTCCTAATAGTGTCATAGATTATGTGTGTCAGGTGTAGCTCAGGGAACTGCTAATTAGTATCTTAATGCCATTTATTGTATATAGATTCTATTATACTGAACTTCATTGTTTAATTCAGAATATGCATATCAGTGACTAAAATGCCCCTTTTTAAACCAAAAATATACCAAGTTCCAGATTTGTTTGTAACAGACAGAAACGCATTAAATTCCAAACTATACAGCACTTCTGCATGATGAAGTCTTGTTTTACCATCATATTACTTCTTGAATGGCTTTATTTATTGAACAATTATGTAAGCCTTCTCTTTCAAACCAGATTATAAGAAAGGGAAGGAGTCTTAAGAAAATCTTCATTTCAGTATTTGTAGTTTCACTTCTGGCTCTCAACACACTCTGTTTGTACTTTGCTTCCATTGCCAGACTCTTAGTTGAGTACCTTAGTCTTTTCTACTCCAGAAGGATAGTATTCCTTTTGGTCTCTCTGACTTTTAGGATGTGCCTGCATTGCCATTTTACGCTGAGTAAGGCTTGTGCTATTGAAGTGCCTCTTCTGCTCTTCCGTATTTATTGAATTGCATTTTGCTCTGCAGAGTCTGGATTCTTTGCTAATGAAGTTGAACTGGAGGATATCCTTCAGAGGTACACCTGCTGCTGAGCATTCAGTCTGTGGAAACAGATTACATCAAATTCTTATTAAAATCTTCCAAAATGCATCTAATGTTGGACATTAGGTCCTTGGCATTAGATGTTTTCCTCTGGAGGTCTGCTGCATTTGGACATCGCTATTTGCTTATATAGATACAGTCAGTCTTGATAATACTTTAAAACAAATATCTATATGGCGTTACTGATTCTTTGTCTTTTTACTTAATCCCGTTTTTTCTCTTCATTTCTGCCTAGCTGCACTGCTCATTTCTGTCTAGTGCACAGCATCACTACTGGCTTATTTATGGATAAGGGGGCTAGTCAGGGTGGCTTGAGGCCATTTCTTGGTAAACTTTACTTTTGCCTTTGCTCTGTTATCCATGATGCCTCTTGAGTTTGACCATTAATTTGTATGTTAAAAATTCATTTCTTATTGAGACTACCTAAAAAAAATTTATTATTGCATTTGTCATATTGCTTCCTCTGTTAACATCTTAGATTGGGTTCTTTTTAATTCAATCCCTCAAATGATAATAGTCATTTAAATTACTTTTTCCTTGAACAAAACATCTTTGAAGGAACTTATCTTTCCTGTCTTTATATTTTGTTCTTAAACCTCATGCTTTGTATAAAAGAGATTATTAAGTCTTTTGAACAGGATTCTTTTGTCTAAAAGATACTTATATTATAAAGATGTATTATTTTTTCCATTTGCCTCTCTAAATGCACCTTGTTTGCGTTTTCAATATGGAAAGTTAATTGATTTTTTCTATCATAATAAAACGATGGCTTGGCTCTTAGGCATGGAACTTGAATTTGGAGGAGCTCTCATTTAACCTTTTTATTTGAGCCAGTGTTCATGTAGCAAAAATGCTATAAGAGAGACTTCTCATTTCTTTTTGGTAATAGCAAAATCAGTTGACCAGACGTCTGTGAAGAAGTGTTTCTTCTATGAGACTGAAAACTTAAGTGGGAGTGGGTGAGTGGAAACTAACTGCCATATAACTATGAGAAATGGTAAAATTTACTGGTTGGGTCTAGATTTTATTCTGTTCTCTGGAGCTATCCTCTCATAGAATCATAGAATTAGCTAGGTTGGAAAAGACCTTTAACATCATCAACCCTAACTGTTATCCCAGAACTACCAATAACCATGTGACTAAGGGCTACATCTTTTTTGAACACTTCCAGGGACAATGACTCCACCACTTCCCTAGGAAGCCTGTTCTAATACCTGACCACCCTTTTGGTGAAGAAAGTTTTCCTAATATCCAATCTAAACCTCCCCTTCCATAGCTTGAGGCTGTTCACTCTTGTTCTTTCACTTGTTACTTGGGATCAGCCACCTCCTGGCTCCAACCTCCTTTCAGGTAATTGTAGAGAGGCCATAATGAAGCCACAGTACTATGGTAGTGACCCAACATTTTCCTTCTGATAAAATGGGAATGGTATTTGCTTTTTTTAGGTGGAACACTAAAACTTTTATGTATTAATATTATGTAGCAAAGCCTAAGTGCAGTTGCAGGGAACTGGCTCCGGAGGGGTAGTATATGGAATGTATTTCATAAGACAAGTTCATTGAAACATGAGATGAGAAGGTGCTAAAATACATCTCTGTATGGATGTGAAATACTAAGTTGCTAAATTAATTTGAAAAGCTATTTACAATTTTAATGCTCACATAGTAAGGAATATTTTACTTCCCAGGCAATTTTTTAGCTTTTTGATGAAACTTCTGAGGAGTCACACTTTCTATGTATTCTTAAAGTAAAATCTGAGTTTTCTGTGTTACACTATTCTTAAATTGTGTTCTGATGTTGTATGTCTTCTCTGAGACAATCACAGCAATATTAACCAGTTATCAAAACAAAGATTCGTAAGAGGTGCCTGCTGCTTTTTCAGGCTCTCAGAGGTATAAAAATGCCTACATCTTAGAATGAACAATCACTTCTGTTTTTTTTTTTGTAGGCTAGAAAGATTTTAATTTTGTATCTTTCAATCACTTTTGAGAAACCTGTGTAGTAGTCTTTGGTAAATCAGATGTAACTTGGCTTTGAGATAGAGTTAATAACAGCTGTTTCCCAGAGATATTGAATACATAGGATCTACAGCTGTTGTAAACGTTGTGAAGAAAAAAGCATTTATTTTATCCTTATTTTTAACTGTCTAGATATAGAGAAACCTTATTTCTTATATAAGAAGGATTTAGATAGAGAGTGGGAGGTTGTTTTGGGTTGTAAAAGGCAGTATTAGGTGGCATATGGTTCACAAAGTGAATCCGGGCTGTGTCCAAATACTATGTATGAGTAACTTCAGGATTAGCAGGAGTCACGCATCCTTAAAGAACAGCATGTTACTGCTATGCACAGACTTCTGAAAATAGCTTTGCTTCATGAATATAGACACCTATTGTACTAATTCTCATGAGAAAATCATGGTGTACTTCTCTGAGGCTTTTCTTTTTTCCTTATGGGGAAGTAAAGCGTGTATTTCTAGGCTGTCACCTATGGAGACTGAGTGCCAGTGCATGTCATGAATTATCTCCGCCACTAGTTGTGGAACCGGTGAATTAGTTCCTACTCAGGGAAATGGATGGAGCTGGTGGAGGTGACCAGATGGATACCTCCCCAAGGTACCCAGCTTCGTTCATCCCGAAGGAAGGGTCCTGACAGCCTCTTGGCTGTAGACGTGCTGCAGTGTAACCCCATGCCATACTGAGGAGCGAATTGGCCCGGAGAGCAGGCAATGTGAGGCCTGGTGTTGCTGGAGAGAAGGAGCTTGAGCTGCAAAGGAAGATCTGCTGCTCTGTGGACACTGGGTGCAACTGTGTGAGAAGGCAGTGATTAGTTTGGGTATTTATAAAGTCATGGGGTTGGATCAGATGTGTCCAGAGAAATGTCTTCAAGGGTAGCTGCTGCTAAAAAAACATTTTCTTTCCTCGGGTATATATAGAGATAGTCATACTTCCAGTTCTCCTGTATTCAGTATTCTAGATCGCTGAATATCTGCTTTAAGAGTAGCAAGTGGAAACTGACAGAAAAGCCTTCATCAGAATGGAGGAGAGCCTGCAGTTGAGAGGTAGGATCACTTCTGCAGCTTACCAGCCTAAATTCTACTAAATACTGACCCACTCTTGACTCCTCCCTTCCTCCTTCCCTCAAAACAATCCCAACTGTTTCCACCTAGCATTCTAAAAAGGATGTGCTGGTTGGAAAATAGTCATTCCTGCTAACAGCTCCTCTGTTCCGCTTTTATACTGTGCAAAGCGAAAAGGTGAGCTGAATTTACCACCTCTGCGCTATAATGAAATAATCATTAAAAATATTGAAATGACCTACAGTTAATTTTAAATGGCAATACATGCTAAAGGAAAAGCAAAAGTGAACCATACCTCGAGAAGTGACTGGTGTCCAGCTATCCTTCGGTCTTTCAGGTGTGGGGTTCTTACTTTTACATGTTTATAAACTGGAAGAGGAGTTTTGAGGAGATTACTACAGGAAGAGTCTGATATGAGAGAAGTCATGGCTGGGCGAGAAGAAATTTACTTCACTGGAACTGCCTCCTCATGGCTGTGCTCAATGTTGCCTGTTACCTGGTGTGGACAGGTGAGTTTTACTTTATATGATACAGTGGTGTGCACTTCCTTTATATGCTGAAATCTTTGCCCATGTTTTGTATTTCAAGCTAAAAGCCTAAACAGCATTTTCTGTTTTTGTTGTTGTTGCTGTTGTTTAGTTGGTTTGTTTTAGTGGTTTTTTTTGTTTTTTTTTTTTTTTGGGGGGGGGGAGTGTGGGACACACAGGGTATATGTGCTGCTATTAGTGTTGGTAACTTGTGGCAAAGTATGCTAAGCAGTTTTGATGTTATTTGATGAGTCAGATCTATGCCTTCCTATGATTATCAGCTATAGGCAGGTATGCCTACCTGTAGACTAGTGGAAGCGTCAAGGCAACTGTTGAATTTTTGACACATATAGGTGGATTATCATAGGCATTATAGAATACTTTAGTCTTCTTAGTTCCTCATATTTATCTATACTAGACCAGAGAAATCCTAGAACCAAAATAAAAACAAGTTAGTTTACATTCTTGCTTAAAAGATTGTTTCTTTGAATGAACATAGCACCAACTGTGGCTATAGAATAAACCCATGATAAAGCAAGAAATGAATGAACCCCATGATATATGTTAAAAAAACACCAAGCAAACGAAAACAAACCCCAAACCAAAAGGCAGAATTGGAGTGATGGGAAGGAAGTATTTGTATAACAGCTATTTTAAAGCATGCTACTCTTCAGTAAAAAAAGTACTTTTGGTCAATGTTCCTGCTATACCTGACTGTGTCTCAGAAATTGTGCTGTTGGCAGTGAAGCTCGTTGCTTTGGGAGACTGGTGGCATTGAGTCTTTGAGTTGTGTTTGTTGCTGATCAAAATTCATTCACTTTCTCTAAGATTCTATGGCTGAAGGCTGTTAGGGAAGGACAAGTTTTAATTGTCTGCATCCCAGATACATATCAATATGCAGCTACACTTAATCCAGCAGCCCACATACTGGCTAGAAAGACTTTTCTGGGGAACAACTGTTGAACTGCTGCTCAGGACTGTGTTCTTGAAATTGGAAGCTGTCAATTATATGTTTTCCTTTCAAGTAACTGGAAAATATACTCGCTCCTTTTTTCTGCTGTCAACGGTGGTTTTGATGTCATTATCTCTGTTGGAGAAGACAGTGATACACAAGTCCTTTTGGCAGAATTTCCATTATAACTTTTATTTTCTGAGGATTGGGTTAGTGAATTGTTTTGAAATTCCATTTTAGTCAGCATTTCTAAAACCTACTCTACACTGCAGGAGAAAAGCTAAGTTGGATGTGAGAGGGAAGTGTCATCTCTCTGAGCTGTCTAATGCTTCTCAGTACATAATGCAGTCATGAAAGAAAGCAAGTTACTGAAACTGGTTATCATTAAGCGTTGCTTTTTGGCAGCAAACAAGCACCCTCACCTTTTCCCTCTGCCACAGCTGAAATAACTCAAAAAGGGTAAACATTTTTCTGTTCCAGGTGTTTCAGATTCTAAGGCTTATATAGCTTCCACATGGAGTTTTATTCACAGGATCTTGTGTGGGTTCATCTCCCAGTTTAAGTTGAGAGGACTTGGTGTAAAGCAGAAAGTTCTGTAACTACTTATCCTATAGTTTAGCACTTTCAAATATTCAGGAAAAGTTGTCAGAAGTGAGAAGCAGAAGTCACAGGGGTGCTCTGCTGTTGGAAAGAATTCATGGCAGTTTAGTCCCTGAAAAGAAAGAGGCATATAAACAGAGCCTTGTGATTGTACGCTGCTACCAAAGGAGGTAACATTACTTTTTTGCTTTACAGCTGTGATTTATCTTATCTAGATATAGTATTGCTGTTTCATTGTACCTGAAAAACATGTTTTGCATCAATCTTCTTTGGTATGAGTGGTATATTCTGAGAATTAGAAATTGTAGGTTTGTGGTTTCTGGTTTTTTTTTTTTCTTTTTCTGGAGAATTGAATGAACATCAGTGCATGAGGTTTTTTTAGCATTCTGTTCAGTCTTCATCAGAGATGCTATGTGGGATTCACTGGCACAGGCTATGATGTTCTATATTTCTCCACCATTTTTTGTGATGCCTCCATGTTCTAGAGAGGTCACCTTAGGTTTTTTTAAGGGGCATATTCAAGAAGAATTGTCTTTCTGCTGAGACTGAAGGTGGAGGAAAGAAGTCTGTTTAAGTTTTGAAAATAAATCTTACTTAATTGTGAGCAGTAAAATTCTTTGAGACGTAAGATATCATTTAAGAAAAATTATTCTTTATTATTATCAAAACATAATTATTTCTAACCTTTGCTGACATTTAAAGATATATAATAGTGGATTTTGTGGAATTGAATAATTTAGGTTTTGTAGAGCACTGGGATCTCTTAATGATCAATCCATACTAATCTCTGTGTTCCATTATACGATAAATTTGGACAAATTGTCATCAAAATTCTTTGCATGCTTGTATTTGGGATGATAGATACTATTAATTGATTTTAGAATGAGCGGCATTATCTTTAGGCTGAAACAAGAAATACACATTGTCTATTTTTGGGTATTGGAAAACAGTTCAATTTTAGTTACTAATCCAGGTGAAGATAAAAGAATGAGCTTCCTATTGAGCTCGCATGAGTTCAGAATTCATTAGATAACAGACTTTCTTTCAAGCTTTACATAGGATAGTGAAGGGAGCAAACTAGCAGCAGTGTTTTATGCCTTATTAGCTATTGTCGTTGTATGTAATGCAGGAAGTATTAATTGTCACTCCTTGATTTGTTACAGAGAGTAAGGCTGAGGAAAATTTAATTCTCTTTGTAAGAAATATGGGGGGGGAGTGTGCTAAACACGTGTTTTCTAGGGATGCTAATTCTGAAAAGCAGAGCTTTGTTATGGAATTCAGATGGAGCAGTATTTGATAATTTTATCTGTGGTCAAGGAACTCTAATTAGGCACTAATATTAATTAGAACAGTCATTAGAATGTTTTACTCTAATAATCAAATACAGTAGTATGCTTAAATATTAAAAGTTGTAAAAATATTTTTAATAATTTTACACTGCAAGTAATTATAAAATATTGTAACTTGTGAAATGAAATGTAATAATTTTGAAACTGAATCCAGCTTTCATAAAATAGCATTACTAATTCCATGTCGTGGTTTAGGAATTTGTTTGCTGCTGTTTGTTGCTGCTATTTTTATTATGAATACTGAATAGTTGTTATAAAAGTCTATTTCCACTGCAGCTTCTTAAAGCAAATGTTTGCTGGTGGACATTCTTACTTGCTCTCTCAACAATTTAGCAGATGCCAACTATCTGGATGCGGGAGAGGGACTCTTCCCTATGGGAAGTAGGAAGACTCTTCTACTACAGGAACTGTAGTGACAGGACCAGGGGTAGTGGGTTTAAATTTAAACAGGGGAAGTTTGGGTCAGATAAAAGGAAAAACTTTACTGTGAAGGTTCTGAGGCACTGGAACAGGTTGCCCAAAGAAGTGGTAAATGCTTCATCTCTGGCAGAGTTCAAGGCCAGGTTGGATGAAGCCTTGGTCAAGGTCATTTAATGTGAGATGTCCCTGCCTGTGACTGGGGGGCTGGAACTAGGTGACTTTAACGTCCTTTCCAATCTTAACCATTTTATGATCCCTCACTTCTGACTTGCAGAGGATTTGGGTGAGATGCAGTAGAACCCTTTTTTCCTAATAATAATAATAATAATGATAATCCCATGGCGTGGAGTTGAAATCTAATCCTTTCAGGACTTTGTTTTTCTCTGTGTTTACTCTGCCTGATATAACTAACTCAAGTGAGTTATGTGAGGTGGCAAATGTGAATTGTTAAGTGTATATGTACGTCTCGCTGTATACTAATACATATTAGGCAGATTGCACATATAATTTTAAAAAGGAGTAAATCTGCTTTACAAAAGCTTTGCAAGTGAATAAAAAGTTCTATACTAAGTAAAAGCAAAGCAGACAGAAAACCGATGTAGTATTGTTAAGTAGCACACACACAGGTCATGGAAATATGCAATATGATACCATCCTTTAAAGTTTATCTTGTTTGCAGCATTAGTATACTAATAGTCACTTGACAAGTTTTAGTATTAAGAACCTTGCATACACAGATTTTCACTTTGAGAATCTAGGTACTTCAGCAGGTACATGTAACTGATAAATCTTTTTGTAGTTGTCAAAACAACTTTGTACTTTTTCTTATTCAACTAAAAGCACTTTGACAGTCTGAAACCTGGTATATCAATAGGGAAAGCAAACAGTCTATTAATTTTAGTACCACATTTTACTGAGAGTTTTGACATTTTTGAAATATATCACTTCAAACACTGAGACAGAGATGATTAAAGGTTGTTACTGGCAAAAATGTTGTTGGTTATTGATGGTGCTGTTATCACGCAGTGACGTCTTTGCATACTGGTAGAGTCTTGTTTGAAAACCAGGGTAGTTTGACTGGACGGACTTATCTCATTACAGTCTGAGCACTAGTTTCTGTGCCTTCAGGGCCTCAAAAAAAAAAAAAAAAAAATCAAAACAAACCAAAAAAAAAAAAAAAAAACAAAAAACAAACAAAAAAAAACCAACATAAACAAACAAAAAAAAACAAACAAAAAAACAACAACCCTGACCTAGTTGCTGCTTGGTGATTGTCACTGTTTTTAGTCTACCTGTCAGTTCTCGGTTTTGTTGACGTGTGGAACAGTGTTGTCCTGATGTCTAAAGTCACTCACAATTAACTTGAATTAGAGATGCTGCTAGAGAAAGACTGGTTTAGAAAGATAAACCAGAGTACAGGGATCTGATATTTTTTTCAGTCTGGGAAAATTATGGTGTATTTGTCTGTAGTGTGCACTGTAGTCTGAAATAGGCTCTTTGCAAAAACACTGTGTGGTCTCAGTTTCCTCGGTGCCGTTATACTGCCTTTTGGTTTGTGATTCTTTCTATGTTTAAATGGATAATTGTCTCCTTTTAAGCTGTTGAGAAATCACAGATATTATTGCAAATGTCTTGCCAGACACCAAAAGTAAATAGAAATACACAGCTGTCTTGTGCAGTTTCAGAGCTGATGTGAGAGCACTTTTCAGTGCAGTCTTGCAGAATATGATAAAAATGATAAAAAAAAGGTGGTGCAAACCGTATTTTTTAATAGCATTGTTTTTATAGAGCTCAATCCATTAAGGTAATATGAATATGCTGCTTTTTGTGCTAGGGAAGGAAAGTGAGTGACATAAAATAAGCATGTAAGAGTTGTCTGATTTGAGTCTGGGGTGCTGTGGAGGAGATTTGCAGTATGTGCTCAGGGTGTGGTGGAATGTGGGTACACAATCTATTGCAGGCAACTTCTTAACTCATGCATGTGATATTGTTTTGCTCACTATGTGTACTTGGATTACATAATCTGGAACACTTTAAATCTTTCTCAAATTTCCCTTGAAAGATGAACCTTCTAAACTTTGCTAGAATTAAGTGGAATTAGTGTTTATTTACTTGTATTCATATCTGACTGCGTGTATGTGAAAAACTTTGTGTTAATGAAAATATTTGCATTTTTCATTGCATTTTTAGAGAAGTTAGTTGTTAATTTAAATATAGCTTTGTATTTTAATGAAACACCAGAACCTTTTAGCTAAAAGGTCATTCAACAGTAGAGTGGCCATCTGTTTCATTTTGGCTTTTGTTTTTTGTAACTTCAAACCTTCTGTGTAGTATGTAATTCGTTCAGCACACTATGTGGTTAAAAAAAAAAAAAAGTAATTCAGGAGAAATTACTAATAATGTTGGATAAATGCAATGTTCTAAGAGATCTGTAATCAAAGATATTCTGTGGAGAAGAAAATTGCTAGCAGCTGAAGCTCTCAGTATGCAGAATATATCTAGCACAAATTTATTTATCCAACTTTCCTTTGGCATGGGTGAGTAGCATCTACGCGGTTTTGTCCACTTACTTAGGGTTTTTTGTTGTTACTGTTGACAGGAAAACCCCAGAATTGTAATATGAGAATGACTGATTGTGGGATGGAGCCATAGGCTGACTCATCCTATATAAACTAATAACACAAATATCAATGGAAGCACATTTCACATGAACTTGTTTTTTCAGTGGAGTTGTTTGGACTTCCGAGGCTTATCCTAACAACAGTTCCAGACGCAATAATAATTTTTATTGCTTTTGCAAAGTGAATTTGAAAACTATATAATTAAGATGAGGGTGTCTGGAGGTGGCTTACTTTAATCATTCTACTGCCAAATTCTTGACAGCACAATTTGATGGTTTTAAATTAACCCCATTTCAAAAGTATGGATATGTAGGACTACAGATGTCCTTAGCAGTGCTAGCCTATCAGTAATCATTCCGCACTTACTAAAATTCTCCTTTTAACAACTTCAAAGCTGAAGTATGCTAGCAATCTGTATGTTGACTTTGTTACAGAATTTCATGGTAACTGCCTGTCCAGGAAGAGTTACTTAATGGGTGGTGGTAAAAATCAAGACTGGTACAGACTTGCCTTATGAGAACTGAAAGATGTTCTCAGTGAAAAAGAGAAAGCAGTTTCCATACCATGCTGCTTTTTCAGGTGCCAGAATTTACTCATTTGGAACTAAACAGTACTTTTCATCTGTCTGTTGTCCGTTGAATTTCTAGATGCGTGCCCATCCTTTTGCTAGAATCACAATTCAGGTATTAAGAAGACCTCTAAGTTACTCAACGGAGGAGTATTGTATAGAGTTTCTAACAGAAACATGTTTGAATAGGTGACTTCCTCATAGAGGAAAGATTTCTAGATTTAAATTACAGAAGCATGAAGCACTGCTGTTGACCAATGGAATGGTTGTGCAATGAGTTCCCAACATAGGGCCTTTTTTTATTTTGCCCACAAAGTATTCTCTGTATGGAAGTCCTTGAAAGGGTGTTCATTTGTATGGAGGAAAAGGATTATTTGCAAAACGGACACTGTGTGCCTGTAGCTTCTGGTGAGGGTGAAAATGAAGTGCCTAAGTAATCTTTACTTATCAGAAAATGTTGGAGTTTAGGTTGCTTGCTAACATACAATACAAAAGCAAATTTCCCAATATTGGAGTTGGTAATGCTACAGCCAATGCTGATTAGCTGAGGCTTTACCAGATTATTAACTCAAACTGTAAGAGGATTTGTAAAAAGGGAATGTAGAGGTGTGTGTGGGGGTTGTTTTTTTTTTTCTTTGTTTTTTGTCTTTAACTAGATGTAGATAAGGCAAAATTTGGAGAATGTGTTGAACTGAGAAAAACTTGATAAGTGCAAAATATTCCTTTTATATTTTTTTATTAATTCTCAGATATGAGCCTTATGAGTGTTGATGCTTCACATGCAGAACTGATGCTGTTGTTCTCACTGTTGCCTTAATATCCATTTGTTTGATGTTGCAATGAGATTTTTTTGTTTGTTTTTCTTCTCTCAGCAAAGTCATTTGTATGTACCAGAGTTTCAGCTCGAGAGACAACCCACCAATATCTTCCTAGCGCATGAGGATGTAACTCTACATTTAAATTTATTGTAAAACATTATGCTCATCTGTAATTATATTACTTTAAAATAAAGCCTTCATCCGCTCTAAGATCTTTTGATGTCCCTTCCCTGCTGACTCTTTTTCTCTTGTTCCCACTTACGTTAATGTGAAGAGACAGTTGAGTAAATGCACAATGAACTTCAAAACCTAGTAATTGTTTTTCAGAAAGAATGAAACTTGTGAATTAGATATGGATTGTAAAAGAACACCAGAGCTGATTAGTGTTCGTTCGGTTTGCCTGCTGGACCGTTCTGACACCTGTCTTCCCGCTTTCTCCATAAATGCCATTGCTGATCCCTCTATACTGCCAGTCACATGGCAGCCCAGGAGAACTTGTGGGTGGGAGTTAAAAGACTCCCAAGTGAACCTTGTCAGGCTTAGCAATTCATGAAACTCAACATAAAAGGCTACGTTAAACAAAGATGAGTTGAATCCATTTACATGCAAACTGTAGTTATCTGTATGAAAAAAGCTGGGAAGGGGGGAATGTTGAAGGGGTTACTATTTCTTTCTTCCTTTTCGGATGTGTAGATAATGAGTTGTGTAAGGCTTAGAGGAGGGAAAATAAGACAACTTTCAAGGCATTGAAAAATTGCTTTTTAGGAAAAATCCTTTTCATCCTAACCATCTGGTTGTATCTTGTTTACAGCACAGTGTGCCAGTTTGTGCTTATTAATCATGCTAACACAAGTATCTTAATTACTCCCCATGTAGCTGCTCTGTTTTGAACTCAGAAGTTGACCTTTCTCTTTTTATTCCTTTAAACCATTAATCATACATAATCAACACCAACGGCGCAGAGCCATGGAGAAGGCTACCCAGATTCCACAAGCACATGCTAGTCTTGAGAAACCCTGTAGACAAGAGTGACTGCATTGCTATCAGTCAGGCATATCTTAATTAATGACTGCTTTGTGTGCATGCATACTTAGATGTCCGTAACCTGGTGCTTTTCCCCTCTTCTACTTCTGTCTGTCAAGATAACAGTTGCTTCCCTGCCTTATGATACCGAAGATAATTTTAAAAAGTTTCTTTATGAAAAGATCTTCAGAGACATCATGTGAATGATATGGAACTGGTTTCCTTGTCTGTGTTCTGTTGTTTCTTCTGTAATAATTAAGATTTAGAGGGGATATAGGATGGCCACAAAAATTTATAGGCTTTGGATTCTTCTGGTATAAATGTGTTGGAAGAGGGTGAATTCTTCAAAAAAAAAAAAAAAAAACTACAGTAACAAATGAATTCCTCTTCTTTCTTATTTAAGAAGAAAAGGAGGGGGGAGATAGAGAGAGAAAAATAGCTTGAAGTAAAACAACTCTCTTGTCTGTGAGAAGACTTGAAAGAGTGGAATTTCAGAAATGGCGTTCTGTTTTTTAGTGTATGAGACAAATTATAGTATGCAAAAGTAATTTTTCCTGCTCTGAAACTCTTCATCATGATGAAAATTTCATCACTAAAAGGTGAGGACTATCCAGTATACTCAGCCAGCTTACATGTTTATATATGGGGGAGGGGAGGAGAAAGATTTGCAAGTGTGACTTGCATTTTCTCTCTAGTGCTTTTGGATTTTTGTTGGTTTTGCCATAAGTACTGTACTTAGAATTTATGCTGCTTAATCTCAGTTGTGCTTACTGGAGATGTGATTTCACTTACAGATGCTTTAACCGCTGTTAAGGCTGTCTTAAAAGCCTTATGATTATGTTAACATAATGAACAGTTTGTTTATTTTTATTGCACCACAGAAAAAGAAAATATTTTCAAAAAAGTACAAAGGGAACAGAATAAGATGAAAAACCTGCATCAGCATATTTACATCATGAAAATTATTAATGTTTAATTCAGGTAAAAGCTTTGCCATTTCAAATGTAGAAGAATTCATGGCTGTCTCATGCTAAAAACTACTTGTTCTTGAACTGAGTACATGGTGTGTGAGGTGAACTGTTTCATGCAGTCTTGTGTATAATTTGGCCATTTGCATTGGTCTTTTTCTTTATTTGAGCTAAAAATTTTATTTAGCCTTTTTTTACTTATATTTCAAATAAGACCAGAGTGAACAGGCATCACTGTGTTGTTTTTTTTTTTTTTTTTTTCATCTGAACCTTGTGATACTTAAAGTGCAGATTTGAATCACAGAGGTAACTTCATGGGTGGCACAATCACAAGGTGCTGATGACTTTGCTAGCAGATAGCCTGAAAGCGAAAGGTGACTTACCAGCAGTGTAGCCCAACTGACCAAACGTAGTTATCTTAACCAGAAGACTGATGTAGGTTGAGGAGTTAGTGATCCACATAACAGTTAACCTGAGTAGGGCCTGGCCTGTGCTGCACATGTACCCTGGCCTCAGGGTAAGCTCAGCCACTCGCTGAGAGAGAGGAGCCTTCAGGCAGCTCCCACTTGGCACTGGTGATTATGCCACCTGCGTGGCCTTGCCTTTATCTAAAGCTGCAGCAACAAGCTGTCATGTGAACATCCTTTTTGTTTGGCAGTAGAAATGATAAATAGGATTGCTTTCACTGAAGAAAATCCTGTAAGACCTGAAATGAACAAAATGGAGTAACCTTTTTAGGGTTGGGATCTGCATGGAGGGCTGCACCCTGGTTGGTACAATACTGCACAGCTCAGGCTTCCCAGCATCCGAAGAGATGTAAAATTATCTATATAGCTTTTTTTATCTGTATAGTTTTAGCTCACAAAAATAACACACTTTATGAAGCCTGAGCATTTCTCTTACTGGGATCCTAATGAACCAGCACCTCCTGGTGTAACATGCAAAGCATTTGGCTTCCCTAAGTAGATTGCTGCTGTTGTCTTCCTGCAAGGCTGTGTTCAAAAGACAGCTGCTTTATGCTTTTTTCTTTGTTTGATTTGAGCATTTAAATTATAAGTCAGAGGACTGAGTCAGAGGTGGTTCTGCACTGAAGGCATGCATCTTGAAGCGTTTCTTGTACTGCAGTGCATGTAAAGGCAGTATGTTGAGACAGATTGTAACAGTGGTTAGTTTGTGTAATGAATAGATAAATAGGCAGAATTAAAAGATAGAAAGGGACTGATGGCGGGGCAGTACAGTTACCTTTAATCAGAAGTAGTTTTATTACCTGAGCCAGCAGTGTGTACTCGCAGCCCAGAAAGCCAACCGTATCCTAGGCTGCCTCAAAAGGAGTGTGATCAGCAGGTCAAAGAAGGTGATCCTGCCCCTGTCCTCTGCTCTCGTGAGACCTCACTTGGAGTATTGTGTGCAGTTCTGGTGTCCTCAACATAAAAAGGACACAGAACTGTTGGACCAAGTCCGGAGGAGGGCCATGAGGATAATCAGGAGACTGGAGCATCTTCCATACGAAGATAGGATGAGAAAGTTGGGGCTGTTCAGCCTTCCAATATCTGAAGGGGGGGGCCCTCATTAGGGACTGTGGTGAGAGGACAAAGGGTAACAGGTTCAGACTTAAACACGGGAAGTTTAAATTGGCTATAAGGGGAAGTGCTTTGCTGTAAGGGTGGTGAGGCACCGGAATGGGTTGCCCAGGGAAGTTGTGAATGCTGCATGCCTGGTGGTGTTCAAGGCCAGGTTGGACAGAGCCTTGGGTGACATGGTTTAGTGTGAGGTGTCCCTGTCCTTGGCAAGGGGGTTGGAACTAGATGATCTTGAGGTTTTTTCCAACCCTAACTATTCTATGATTCTATGATCATGTCATTGAAGACACAAGTGCTTTATAGCGCTATTTCCTTGTCAGTCTTTTAATTATTGCTTTTATTTAATGTTTGTTATTATATACTTTTCATTTATGTGGTTTCTTCTACTTAATTCTAGTATAAAACTCAAATGGAAAATGTTCTTATTGCATATTCTGTCCTCTTGAAATAAATACATGACTATCTCAAATAAGTTGAGTTGTCTTCTGTGAAGCCCTTCAAGATCTGTTTGTTGATGTTACAACATGAGTTCACAGCAGATCTAAGGGGAGAATGCCTATATGAAAACAATGTAACAACACATTAGTCATGAAACCCTTTGGTTGAAAAATGAAACCAGAAATATACTACTTGTTGGAATACAGGCTGCTGGAAAATGGACTGCGTGCTCAGTTTAATGGTCTCAGAACTGTATATTTGGTGATTGTATAACTGCAGTGATGTGCCAACAAGTAGTGCCAACCTCTGTAAGCTGAGTCAAGGACATCCTTTACCTGGAAAACGGTGGAATTTTTTTTCTGTTTTGTCAAATGAGTTCTTTTATAGATACATACTATGGAAAAGTGGCCCTTAATTTTACGCAAAAGGTTATTTTTACCGTTGTGAAATAGTTGATTTGGTGGACAAACAATAAACAGAACCATTTTCCTATTAACGGTGAAATATTTATTTTAGATTTAGCAGTTAAATAAACTAGCTCTTTCTGTGTTAAAATTGAAGTTTGTATAAAGATGGAGCTTCATCTGTGGAAGCTGTATTGA
Organism: Forpus xanthops; assembly: GCA_032466535.1. Classification (NCBI taxonomy): domain Eukaryota; kingdom Metazoa; phylum Chordata; class Aves; order Psittaciformes; family Psittacidae; genus Forpus; species Forpus xanthops. Next base: position 18,684 of record JASSUY010036246.1, read on the forward strand.
CTACATGTTGCATTTCCTCAGAAGAAAATGCTTAAGCCTGGGTTCCATAAAACTCACAGTTACAATTTCAGGAGGCAATATTTTATATATCATGTTCTTGGCAGCAGTGTTCATTGAAAATATTTCCTCTGTCATCATGGACTACTTGTTTCCTCTTCTGTGTCACCTCCTTGGCTGTCCTAGCATATCTGACAGGCAATGCAAGCAGGCCTGAAAAAAATGTTGGGAGGGAAGTGGAAAGATTGTAACATCTTAAACTGGTGTCATCACTGAAGACAGCATGCCTGCAAGCTGCAGCCCTCATTTCTGGAAGGTTTTTTGGTCTGTTGGTGGGACAGAAATACAGAGATAGTTGCTTATTTTGACTTTTTTTCCCCTCAGAGTTTTTAGGCTTCATGGTAGAACTAGTTTTTGGTAGCTGAATCCTGTTTGTTTCTGGTTTTTCTACACCAATCAGAAACCCTCAATACAAGTTTTCATCTGTGTATCTGTCTAGTTAACGCATCTATAGTAGAGGATGGGTGAAGGGATAGTGCATTAAACTGGTATACAGTTACGATGAGTTGACCATGGCTATATGCCGGATGCCCACCAAAGCCACGCTATCAGTTCCCTTCCTCAGCTGAACATAGGAAAGAAAATGCAATGAAAGGCTTATAGGTTGGGATAGGGACTGAGAGAGATCACTCACCAGTTACTGTCACTGGCAAAACAGGCTTGACTTGGGGAAATGAGAGTAATTTGTTACCAATAAAGTCAGAGCAGGATGATGACAAATAAAACCAAATCTTAAAAACACCTTCCCCTCAGCCCCCGCTTCTTCCTAGGCTTAATTTCACACCCAATTTCTCTATCTCCTTCCCTCCCAGCAGCACAGGGGGACAGGGATACAGGAATTGCCATCAACTCATCACACGTTATTTTTGCTGCTCCATCTTTCTCCTCTGTGGACTCCTCAGAGTCTTCCCTTGCTCCAGTGTGGGATTGGTCCAACAGGAGTTAGTCTTCCTCATACTCCTTCACAAACTGCTTCAGTGTGGGTCTGTTCCTTCCACAGGGTGCAGTTCTTCAGGAGTAGACTGCTCCAGTGCGGGCTTCCCATGGAGTCACAGCTTCCAGCATGCTCCACAGGCTACAGATGGGTATCTGCTACACTGTTAACCTCCATGGGCTCCAGAAAAACAGCCTAACTCACCATGGTCTTCATCACAGGCTGCAGGGGGATCTCTGCTCCAGCACCTGGAGCACTTCCTTGCCCTCCTTCACTGGTCTTGGTGACTGCAGGGCTATCTCTCACACATTCTCCGCTCTCTGCTGCAGTTGTGGTTGCCCATATCCCCCCTGCTCTTACCCCTTAAATATGTTATCTCAAAGGCACTACCCCTGTCGCTGATGTGCTCAGCCTTGGCCAGTGGTGGATGGAACTGGCTGGCACTGGTTGTGTCTGACGCAGGGGAAGCTTCTAGCAGCTTCTCATAGAAACACCCCCTGTAGCTCCCTGCTACCCAAACCTTGCTGCGCAAACCTAATACAATAATAAATGTCATTTTGTATGATCATGTTATGATGTTTGGAAAACATATTTAGTCTTAAGTGTTTAAAGGCTTGAATTAAAGTGTGAGAAATTAGTAGTAAAAGAAAATGAATTAAAAAAATTTAGTGCTCATAAACCAGTTGCATTAAAGCTGGCATATGGAAATATGGATTGATCTTAAAAATGGATTATGAATTCTCTATAATTAAAATACTCTGATCATAAAAAGCATCTTTTCTAATATTGTCTTGCATTCTTATGTTACTTTTCGCTAGTAAGCTCTGTAAGTATGTTGGGGGTGGCAAGAAGCCCATTACAGCTGACTAAATATGCACAAATATTTTAAGTGATTGAGTATAACAAAAAGGCTATTGTAAAAAATATTCTGCTGAGCTCCTTACATTTCTCTTTTTCCTTCCTCTTTTCACTAGTGCAGGTATTAACTTGTTAATTATATATATTATATTTTTTTTGCCTAGCAAGTGTATGTATTCCTTTGAATATCAGAATTATTCCCCTTAGAAATAGGCAAATGAAAGCACCAGCCCCTAAACTTCTAAGTTATCAGACTTTTAAATTAGGGATTATCAGTATTTAGCAATGCCTTTTTTGACAGTCTCTGATAATATGCTGTGGTGTAGATTAGGATCGTCTGAGTTTCTTATTGCCTCGGTTGCATTGGGTTGATGTCTCTGAACGTCATACTAGTTCCATCCTTAATGGGATTATATCATTGGAAGAAATGTTTCAGTATATTTTTGAGTCAATTGCTAATATTGCAAATAAGAATTAATAGAATTGGTCAAATTAATGCTGTCCTTTACACCATGCTGGTCTGATTTGTAAATCAGCCAGTTTTACCTGTTTATATAATCTTAATCATTTTGAGGATTATCGCAAATGTCGATCTGTCCTTGACATCACTTTGGTGCCTGAGCTAAACCCTTGGAGATGATAGCATTAGTAGAGTGTCAGTTTTGTCACTTGGAAGCCTTCCTCAGTCAAATTGCTGTCTGAAGACAGTCCAAGGTAACAGTTCACAGATGTCTTTTAAAACTTGGCTTTAACCTTCAAAGGTAACAGGATATGCATTAAAATATATATATATTTGTCATGGGTTCTGCAGTAGCAGTCATTTTTCTCCCTCTTGGTAGCTGATGCAACACTGTGGTTTTGATTTTGGACCTGGGAACACCAGTGTTTTCAGTTACTGCTTGGTAATGTTTAGGCTGGCCAATGACTTGCTGAGTCTCATGCTC
>JASSUY010036246.1:21576-33702 GCA_032466535.1 Forpus xanthops
TCCTGCCCCTCTACTCTGCTCTTGTGAGACCTCACATGGAGTATTGTGTGCAGTTCTGGTGTCCTCAACATAAAAAGGACATGGAAGTGTTTGAACAAGTGCAGAGGAGGGCCACGAGGATGATGAGGGGACTGGAGCACCTCCCCTATGAAGATAGGATGAGAAAGCTGGGGCTGTTCAGCTTGGAGAAGAGAAGGTTGTGTGGAGACCTCATAGTAGCTTTCCAATATCTGAAGGGGGCCTATAGGATGCTGGGAGGGACTCTTCAATACAGGCTGTAGTGACAGGACAAGGGGTAACAGGTTCAAGCTAAAGAGGGGAAGTTCAGGCAGGATATAAGGAAGAAGTTCTTAATTATGAGGGTGATGAGGCACTGGAACAAGTTGACCAAAGAAGTAGTAAATGTTCCATCAAGGGCAGTGTGCAAGGCCAGGCTGAGCAGAGCCTTGGGTGACTTGGTCTAGTGTGAGGCACACCTGCCCATGGCAGGGGGGTTGGAAATAGATGATCTTAAAGTCCTTTCCAACCCTAACTATGATTTTTATGATTGCACCACAACCTAGGCTAGAGAGGCCATAGGCTCAAATCAGCTCCTTCCTGTTGATTTCAGGAAGGTACCTAACACCTTGCAATCTAGAAGTTGAAGTTTCATTGATCTCAAAATGGTCTTCTAATGCTTTCATTACAAGACTAAGAGTCATAAGTGTCCAAGACCTCTGTGGCTCCATAGACATAAAACTTTGCTTGAACAGAAAAGGATTTGCTTCTAAGCATTCCAGAAAATTTATTTCCTGTGTATCACCTGCAATTGACGGTAGCTGAATGAATAAAGCAAAAAACTTATGTGTGAAGACACCCAGGGTAAATAGCTAGATTTTGATTCTTTTTTCATATAAACAACTGTAAGTATTGCTGAAGGCAAGCATAGCAAGTTGTTTTGAGCTATTCACCTGAAGTGGCAAAAAGTTTAAAAAAAATGTCCCTTTTTCAATTCTTCATTGTAGATTCCTTTAAGAAAATATGACAGTAAGAAATATATAAATAGAGGGGGGTTGGCTATCCTTTTCTTACTCACATATAAGTATTTCCAATAGCCAAAGGAAGCAACTTTTCACAACTAAATGGAAACTGAACAAACTAACTCAATCCGTGAAAATTAGAAGAAAATGAGAACCAGATTTTTATCTTGTCCCACTGAAGTTCCATTTTTCAGATATAATGAAATAATTAACATTTACTGTCCAGAAAAGACTCCCAAGTCTGAGAACAGGGGAATTCTGCTTGTACCTCAGTAATCTGAAAGCTGGCACTTCACCTGTTTATGAGCAAAAATTTAGTCTCTGGGCCTGAAACTTTGCATCCATTCAAGCATCAATGACTAAAATGTACAAGAGAAAGAGGTTCAAGCAACTACACTTACATCTTGTGAGATGGTCAGCTACCAACTCTACTTGGAAGCAGCTGCATCTGGCCTCGCGGCTGAAGGCCAGGATGGTTGTCCACAAAAAAATTATCTATCCCAGGAAAAACGAATAGATCATCAGCATCATTTAGGTAAACTCAGAGTAGAGTTATGGCTTAGAGACACATTTTGCATTAGAAGTAGCTCTTGTGACTATAGTGGACAACCCCTAAAAATCATTAATATCATTCATGATTGGTCGTGTTCAGACCCACAGGACAGATATTGCCCTCATTGCAGCAAAACAAGCAGAGCATAACAGTCTCAGAAATTACCATTTCTCTTCTATTGTCTTATGATGCAGCCCTCCCCCCAACAATTTCTTTATTTAATCCTTCTAAACCAAGCAAAATAAATGTGCAACAGAATGCCTTTCCCTGCACGCACGCATACAGATATATTTATAATCAGAAACTTCAAAGTACATGATCATAGGTAGTTCCATCCTCCATGGCTTTGACAGTTCCAGAAATTCAATGAGAATTTGAGCATACAGCTGGAGAACAATCATCCTGTTTCATGGAACTGAAAAGGTAGGTGTTGTGGGAGAGTATTACTATTACTACTATTACAAAAGAATTAGAATATACAAAACAAGTGATGCACAATGCAATTGCTCACCACCTGCCAACTGATGCCCAGTCAGTTCCTAAACTGTGGCCCCTGCTTTCCCCCTAGGTTTATATGCTGACCACATCATATGGTATTCTTTTGGCCAGCTGGGGTCAGCTGTACCAGCTGTGTCCCCTCCCAGCTTTTTGTGCACTCCCAGCCTCCACAACTGGTGGGATGGTACGAGAAGCAGAACAGTCCTTGACTTAGTGTAAACATTGCTTGGCAACAACTAAAACATCAGTGTGTTATCAACATTATTCTTATTCTAAATCCAAAACACAGCACTAAAAAGAAAACAGCTACTAAGAAGAAAATTGATTCCATTCCATCCAAACCAGGGCAGTAAGACAACATGGTATTTATGGCAAACTCTGCTGTAACCTGACATCCCCATTGAACACCCTAATTCCTGGGCTGAAATAATTTTTTTCTCACACCACTTTGAATCAGTCACAGAAACTGAACCTCTTAAAATTCAGATGATTAACTAATCAGCTGTAGAAAAAGAAAATCATCTGAATGTACTGCGATATAAAAAACCATCTCTACTAACTCATTAATATCAAAGTTGGGTGTATTTTTATTTTTTCCTTTTACTGCTAGATTTCGTAGCGTAGCAGTTTCTCCATCATTTATCATTTTGCATTGGAGCTGACAATGAAGCATGAATGCTGAACTGGTGGCATCATAGCCATTTCCATAGCAACACACCAATTTCCCAAGCACTGTCACGTCTCTATAGTCACTGAAAGCTCAAAGAAAAGCAAAGCTGAGAGAATGTTTGTCAAGCATTCAAACACATGACTAGTTTCAAGTACCCTCTTAAAACTTAAAATAGTCCAAACTCTTTATTTTCTGTTAGAATACTGGCATAAATACCTAAAGAAAAACAAAAAAAAAACCAACCAAAGAAACCCAACAAGTGTTTGGGTTTGGTAGTTGTTGTTGACATTGAAAATTTTTAGCTAGTTCCAGTAAACCTGCAAATGGATGACTACTTCAAAATAGATTCTTGATTCTATTGTTCATTCCCATTTCTTACATCATTTGTATCGCAACACAGATTATCTAAATAAGGGATGATCTCTTTAATGCTTTACTGCAGTAGCACTTAATATAGCCTTTAGATGATACAATGTATACTAGGTTTTAAACACTAAATTGATTTAAAATTTGCCTATTTCTGACATTCATTATTTACTAGACAACACTAAAAGCAAATTGATATTCATAACAGCATAAGTTCCATTATTGGTTAACAAATAAGGAAGCCCTGAAAGAAAGCAATCACATTAATGACAAGATCATAATTTCTGAATATACCAGTAAAATTTAAACAAACCCCCCACTTAATACCACCTTTTTTAGCAAGAAATCTGAATACAAATTAAATTTAAAAATTGCATGTCCTTTCTCAGAATGTCCTATTGCATATATTTCTCAAAAGAAACCTTAAGGCTAATAAGAAAAATCGTTTGCCTACAACTTGGTTTGCCTTCAATACAGCCAGACCAATTAATCACTGTGCTCCTATCAGGGTATTCAAGTAGATTATACATTAACAAGTTGCCTACAAAATAGCAGCCTTGTAATAGAAAGTAAAAAGCAAAACAAGAAAAAAATAATAACATACTGAACACATGCTCTGTCTTCCAGAGTCTTCTCTGTTTTATAAAACTACTCTGAATCAAACCTCCATACTTTCCCTCTTCCCAACTCACATATTTACAATTTCAGCCCACCCACATAGCTACCCAAGAGCCAGCACAGGTTGATTGGTTTGGTTTTATTTTCCTTAAATCCTGTAACCCTTCAAGGGATTCACAACAAAAAAAAAAGTTGGCTCGGTAGACTTTTACAAGAACCAAATGCTTCCAGTCGCCTCATCTTAAACAGCCATCCATTCCAAACCTAAAGGATTTTATATCCTTTCTGTGACTAAAGGAAAGCCCTGCATTAAAAGATGGGTCTATAACCATATTTCTATCAATCAGGATAGGGGTAAGAACAACACAGATCATCTCCCAGTACTATATGTCACATGAGACATGAGATTCACAGTGCCTGGTACCTTAAAAGAGAAATGGATAGCTGCATGGAGAAAAAGAGAACTGGTGTGATGTCTGAAAATGTTGTCTGGTGCAGCAAGATTATGATTTACAACACATATTTTATCCGATAATGATGTAACCAAAACAAAAAATGTAAATGAAGTTAAATTTTATTCTTAATGTATGAGGAACACGTTTAGAAGAGATCTGAGCTGTGGTATGATTATTCTCTCTTTACTGCACCCTTCCCCTTTCCTTGTCTGCTGAGCCCCTACACCTCCTCCTTCACCATCTTCTCACCCTCTTATTTCCTCCAATTTCAGCTGAGCACTATGAACTTATTCAACACCATTACTTTTGTTTTCATTGCACTCAGTCCTGTATTTCAGGCATGCATTCAAGGTCCAAACTTTACCAGCTCACCTCCATTCATTCCAGTACATTTCCAACCCACCCTAGGAAATACCTCATTACCTAGGAAAGCCATGAGCAGCTCTTGCTACTTGCTAGCATGAAATTTCTAGAGTTCAGAACCTCCCTTCTACCAGTCTGCCAAACTCACCAAAGCACCTTTTATTCACACACATAGTGCAGTGAAACATCTAAAAAGTGCAAATATTTACCCAAGAGATAACAGAAATAACATATTACTATCAAAGTACTAATGTTTCCAACTATTTGTCTGTAAAGCCATGATCTGTAAACTTCTCCTACTCTATCTCACTTTTATAACACGGTACCAGCTGTGTTACTGGTTTTCTAGTTAGAAAAGTACCTTTCATAGGAGGGGGCCTAGTAAGGATTGTTCATACAGGGTACCAGGAGAATTAAAGGAGAACAATAGTTCATCTCCCACTCAAATCTCACTACAGAGGATTGATTCAGATAACCTTGCTGAGATTTCTCTTTTGTTGCCTATCAACAATTTTAGTAATTTCGACACCTGCTGAAAGACTCAGGGTTTTAAAAGTTTACCTAGCTTCCTTAATGTACTTCAAGACAAACATTGCAAAAAAACTGCACAGCTATATGACCTTCTTAGAAAAGAGTCTACAGAGCAGCTGAGAAAAATAGGGGTGCACATTACGTGTGGTATGAAGTCCACAGCTGTTGCCATTTCCCCCATTACTGCTACGCATGCATGCAAACAAGTGGGTAAAAAAGGTCGAAGATGTACCTGCCACAATTTGTATCTCATGTTTTGTGATTGTCCATTTTCTCATGAGACTGTAAACCAGCTCTTTGCAAAACAGGTATGTCACATAACTTCCGGCATGTTTTTGCCTTTAGAGAAAAGGAATTGCACTTGCTCTATGTTCTGTTCTATCTTTCCTGTTTAATACACATGAAAAGTCATGTTTGCCTTTACTGTTTCATAGATTAGTTGTTGCTATAGCACTTGATTTAATTTTCTATTTTAGAGTGTGGAGTATAAATATATGCAACCCTAGGAACTATAAATATAAAAAGCAGCAGTGAATACTTCACACAGTCTTAGTTTTGCCTCAAAGCTATAAAAAGGCTCACATATTGTAATTAAGAAGAGATAATTCAGGTACTACAGATGTAATTGTAAATATTTATTCAGCATAATCTTATTTTATTTTAGTCTAAGACATAGGGTGCTGATTCCACAACTGTGATGACCTAACAGCCTGAGATGGAAGTCAGTATTATGCCATGAGAGCAAGATAATAACTTTATGCAAAATGGTTCTCTCACTGTTCATTTTTCTAAAGAGCAAAATCATTAAAAGTACAGCATAATGCTCTGTAATTATAATCTAAATCATTTCCCCTGTTAAAAATACATTCTAATTGCTTTAAGTGAAAACACATCATTATAACATCCCTTGAAAGGGGAACTAATAAATAGATTAGTAAAATTCTACAGTCAGTACATTAAATCATGTTTATTCGTTCAGCTGAGACTGGAACATGTAAAGTACATCTTCTTATGGAAAGACACAATTAGGGAGAATGGCTGGTTCATGGGATTAGCCAAGGGATTTTGAATCTTCCACATTCAGCTCTGTGGTGTGAATCCTGCCCCGTTTGGTGTTTACTGAAGCTTATTACCATCTGCTGCCTGTTCAGTGCCCTACATAAAATGAATTGGTTGCCTTTGCCCAATTCCAAGCTCACAGGTGTCCAATATTAGAGCAACTGACAGTAATTATCACACCTTTAAGCAATGTCAGCAAGGATACAGATTTCAAAAGTATAACAAAGATGCTTAGGTAATTTGGTAAGAGCAGTCTACTAAAGCCATGCTTTGGGAAGAGACAGGGTGGTAGAATGGGTATTATCTCCAGTCTGCTGTGCTGCTACCAAATCCTGAATATAGATGATTACATTCTTGCATAAAACTTTAATTTCTAATTTCACTACATTTAAAAATCACAAATAAGAAAAATTACAGTACCGCTTTTTAACTCTGAAAGTTTACTTTTTTTTTTTCATCTTAAAGGAGGATTTTAAGTTAAAATAGAGTTACTATAATTAGTGTGGCTGTACTCAGAGTCTTGAAGAAGCATTTTAGTGCATACAATGAATTATTACAGTTTCTATGACCCCTAGAACAGCTGTGCATTTAATCACTGTAAGCGGAAAGAGAGCAACAAAGAGAGCTACGGATTAAATTATCCACATCTCTTATTATTAACCTTTAGATGAATATGTCTGCTTCCTTAGGTAATCTCAGCAATTTCAGATATAGCTATGTTTTGTGAAATAAGCAATAGCTCATGCAAACACCAAACTAACAAAATGACAGAATAATTAGTTCGTAAAAGTACTGTGTTGACACTGTATCTGAATTCTAGCAACATAAAATATGAAATTAAAAGTATAATGAGTATTAGCCATGTACTTCATGCTTTAGCAATGAGTCCCTGGTTAAGCCTCTTATTACCAGTAATCATGGTCAGCAAGCTAGGTGCTGCAAAAGCTTCTCCAGAAATCTGGACTGCTGAACTGCACCACACACCACCACCCCACCCCCCCGGTATTTCAATGTCAGTTTTAGAATTTACAAAAACATTAATTTTTTAAAGTTACATAACAAAATTTCTGAAGTAAACTACTGGAAAACTCTAATTTTCTAAACATACTGATCTAGAATTAATTCCCAGTGGTGATAGACTACCTCTGCCTCATTTAAGTTACATTTCAGGCTGCTACCATTTTCTCCACAAGCCAGAAACTTACAATGACCATTATGTGACTCTCATAATAACATATACCTATAGGTCAAACTAATCTTTGTATCATTGGGAAGAATTCTGGTAAGGAAGATTAGGAAGAAAAGGAAGGAAAACTTATCAATTATATATTTCATTGTCTAACATGCCAGATAAAATATTTGTTTAAATTTTTAAATTCAAATTCAAAATTAGAAGCATCCATTTAAATTTTAATTTTACAACTATTCTCTAATTTCTTATTAAAAAAGTTCTTATAGGAATTGTATTTATTTAAAAAGAGTATTAGAAGAAACATCCCAACTGATCTCTTATAGTTGTATTTGTCAGCTCTGTAAACATTTCTCATTGTAGTCACCACTTCCACTGGTCTTCCATAAAGGAAGTAAGCCAACAAAACCAGCCAGATTTGAAACTTCAGTTTTTTTTCAAATAGTAAATTTGAAGCTTGAGTTTTCATATAGTTTTTAAAAAAAATCAAGCTGTTCAGTAATTTTCCTTTGATCACTTGCATAAGGATGTCCCTTTCGGTATGATCTGCACTCAAATAAATGCAAAACTTTCCATTTATTCCAGAAGAATATGAACAAGACCTTATTGTTTGAAGGCAGTTATACTGAAACCCTCCAAGAGAGGTTGACCCTCTAAAAGTTTTAGTACACAGAGCTTGTGAGTTTCCTTTCTTCAATAGAAAATACAGCCATTTAGTGGAAGCATTAATGGGAATCATCCTGTTCTTCAGATCCATGTCCCTGTTTGGATAATGAATAACAGCTATTAGGACTCTAATTTCTCATGACTCAAAACACAAATCTCTTCATTGAAACCTGACATGACAAGAGTCACTGTGCTTGTGCCAAGTCTAGTTGACAAACTGACACTAAGTTTCATTTGTATTTTGTACATACCATTAAAAAAAAAAAAGACACATAATAAACCCAATTATGTATATACAGACAGTAAAATACAGCAAAACAGCTGATTATTTCCTGAATCTGAAATGAGTTATTCTGTCCTGTGAAGCTTAGTTTCAGATGGAACAAAAACATTGAGTACCTATTCACAATAGGTGAACTTTATGGAAGAGTACACAGAAATTAAAATTCACTAAGCATCTTTTTTAAAGTAACAGCTAACCCAAGATAACAGAAAAAAAAAGCAAAGGAAAAATGGCTGTGTAAATTTTAGTGGCTTTGCCTTAGGTATCTAATTAGTCAAAATGAGAAGTAGAGATGGCAAGCTGCTTACTTCAGCAATTTGATTTACTCTGATCTGGAGTAGCTTCTGCATATTTTACATGTCACCTTTACAGCAGAAAGGTTATCTCATCAACAGCACTTTGTATTCACATCTTTCTCTTGCTATAATTGAATATAGGCTTTCTCTGTATTTTTCTGTTTCCCTTTGACACATGATCAAGGTTAGTAATATATTAAAGATTAAGTTCATAATATTGAACAGTTTCAAATAGCTGAAAATGCATCTGTATTTCCTACACTCCTTCAGAAAATGGAACTTTAGTAGCTATAAAGAAGGATCCCATCGATATCATCACTCAGTCCATCTAGCTACCTCATCCTTCTCATATACATAAATTTGCATATAGAATCTCTCAATAGATATAGGCAGGCTCCATTTAACTTCAGTGAGATTGACTGCAAGAAGCAGCTATAGCTTTATAAATATCTGCCAATTCAAACTTTCACTTTAAATGCAAAAAAATTTCATGACTGAAATAATTCACACTTTAACTTGCTGTAATTATAGGGCAGAATCCAGCTCTGTGCAGAAAGCTGACACTTGGTTCATTCTGTTACACAAGACTTTTCTGTCTCACTTTGACAAGCTATTTGGGATATAAGTCTTTGCACAGACTTTCATTGTAGTTCTTCTCTTGATCTGAAGAACTATATACATTTGTACAAAATTATTTACACTTAACACACTTTGTAGTTCACTATTTACATATTTCTTACAGGCAAAAAAGAACAAAATGTACAAATGATGCTTATGTGGACTGGTAAGAAAATTGTGCATAAATGAGAAATGTTCCATTTGCTGAGTATTATAAGTTGAATTCCATCAGGAAAGATTTAATTACATATTTTCTTAAAGTTTAATCATACTGTTAAGATGGAAATGAAATGTTATAATTAAAATAAAGCATTTTCATGATTAGGAAAAAAATATTTAGTAATTGGCACATTTATATATTGTTATTAACATGGTATTTTTACATGAAGATTGAAAAGAACTGGTCTATGACAGCGTTACACAATGGCTTTGAATAACATAGACTTCATAAAGTGCAGATGATAATAGTTTGTGAGAAATAAAGAAACAGTTTTGATTTTCATCCAATTCTGATATGACTTTACCTGAATTTTGGCCTATATTTTATAAAAATACAGAAATCTAGAAAAATGTCAAAAAATTCACAACAGCTGCAGCAGGGATGCAGGTATTTGTTAATGCACTTATGATAAAAAGAAATGGAGAAAGCAAGAGAGAAAAATTAAGAACTTTCACAGACTCACAGAATCAACTACTTTGGAAAAGACTTTTAGAATCAAGTCCAACCATTACCCCAGCCCTGCCAAGTCCACAAGTAAACCACGTCACTAGGGGCCTCACCTGTATGTCTTTTGAACACTTTCAGGGACAGTGATCTCACCACTTCCCTGGGAAGCCTGAGCTAATTTCTAATGAAATCTAATAGTCAAAGCTAATTTGCTTTTCATAAATAAACTTAGTGATGTTATGTTAATATTTTGACAGCTTTGAATATCAGCCAGACATATCCATCCTGGAGTTGTAAGGAAAATGTGTGCGAGTCAGCGAAAGTAGGTTGGAATAAGTGTCTCAGCCTTCTCTTAAAGCAATTGAGTTTGGCTTCAGCAAAACAGGTTTCAAATAGAAAAATTACATTCTACATTCTAAGAGGCCACTGGCTTGCCACTTGCTTTGTGATTAAATGGCACAGGCACCACTATAATGAGGCAGTCTATCAAAGGCTTCTACCTGGTTGTTTACACTCCATGTGACTGTGTGAATGAAGGTTTCTAAAGTTTTCATTAAGTCCTTGGCTGCTGTGCATGCACAAACATAAAGCCAATTATTTTAAAGGTACAAAGGTTTTTACTCTTTTTATCTTTATTGAAAGCATGACTACTGCTGCTTATGCTTCACTGAACACCATAAATAGGAACTAAATTCCTGCTTTTCCAGCAGTTTCAATTATCGTATTTATACATAAAATGTGTTCTAATAAGTAGGTATCAAAAACTAAATTTGAATTTTCAGTTGCAATAGTAAACTTGGGGGGGAGAGGGGGAGAGCAAGGAAGATTTCATGAAATTACACAGATATTTTAAATAAAAATATGTAGCTGGCTGAATATGTACATTCCTGATATTATTTCCCTTCTATAAATAATTTCAGTTCAAGGGGGAAAAACTATTTTTATTTGAAGACTACACAACAGACCAATATTATAAATATCTATTCAGCTATGCTGCCATCCTCTTGGTGTCATATTCTACTATAGTTCTCGCTGTCAGCAGAATGGTTTTCTCTGTTTTTTCTATTTCAGACCCTGATCACATAAACAATACCACAGAGGCAAACTCATTTTTTGAGGACTTGATTAAGAAAACTATTGCAACATTTGCTGAACTAATTTCTGAGCTGAAAAGGAAGAAACTTCCTGAATTCCAAGAGTAACAAGCCAGGTGAATCATATCTCCTATTTTCTCCAGGTGAGATTATCCATCCTGAATCTCAAGTCCTCTACAATGCGTCTCTTTATATAGTAGTGACGTTGATGATTTTTTTGTTTTTCACACTGTTTCAGCACTGAAGTGTTTAGAATAGCCAGACTTCTTTTTCTCAGAAAAGAGAACTTACAACCTAAGGGCACCATTTTTCTTAACATAATCAGAAACACTTTTACAGACATAAAGCAGCATAAATTAGGTTTTTCATCATGTGTTTCAGGAGATTTACCTTAAAGAACCCTGGATCAAATAGACACTTCATCAGTAAATTTGAATTCTTCAAAAGCTGGGAGGCTAAGTTAAAACAATCTTATTTTTGAATGAACAGCTGAATGAAAGTAAGTACATCAGAAACTACACACATATATAATCACTGCAATTTATAAAATCCTTTTTAGCAATATTGCTCTTGTTCAACAGAAATAACCACTTGTCTAATCACTAACATGTTGCTTTGAAAATTAATTTATCATATCCTCATAAAGAGGAAATAATATCTATCTGAGACATAGATTTATTGTTTCTATCTATAACTGAGACTTTGAATTTGCATTAATTCCTCTTGCAACAGAGTAAGCTCTTTCAGTTCGGAAGGGACAAAATTTATCCTTAACCCATATTTAATTCATTGATCTCAGAAGATGAAAGCAGCAATAAATTTTCCTGAAAAAGAATATAAAAATTTATCTGAAATTTAAAGTCTTCTGTAAATTTTTTTCAGTTGAAATTGAGCTAAGAATTTTGAACTTTCATATAAGAATACAGCTTATATCATTAACGTCCCTCTGTCAGAAAACATATCACTAACCAACGAAGTCGGTGCACGATTAAAGGGCATATAGAATCATAAAATCATAGAATAGTTAGGGTTGGAAAGGACCTTAAGATCATCTAGTTCCAATCCCCCCCTGCCAGGGGCAGGGACACCTCACACTAAACCGCACCACCCAAGGCTATGTCCAACCTGGCCTTGAACACTGACAGCAATGGAGCATTCACAACTTCCCTGGGCAACCCATT
>JASSUY010036246.1:38136-80733 GCA_032466535.1 Forpus xanthops
TACAGTCCCTCATGAAGAGTCCCTCCCCAGCATCCCTATAGGCCCCCTTCGGATACTGGAAGGCTGCTATGAGGTCTTCATGCATGCTCTTCTCCAGGCTGAACAGCCCCAACTCTATCATCCTATCTTCATAGGGGAGGTGCTCCCGTCCCCTGATCATCCTCCTGGCCCTCCTTATGAGAGAAGGCTCAAGCAAGCAAGCTAACATTTTCCTACTTCGTTCTTCTCCATTAAGAATGGTATCAGTGTGTTCATAAATAAAATTACAGAGACCATCTAAAACAAAAACGTCACAGTATTACAAAGAAAATTCTTAAAGATTTTCAAGTAATAACAAAGTGAACAGAAAAAACAAAACTCTTCCTTGGGAAAGAAAAAAAAAAATCTATAACTGTTCCAAAACATAAGAAATGCTGTACGTAGTTAAAGTAATGAAGGAAAAAGGTTACCTTTGGATGATTCACTGAAAGTGACCAGAAAAATCAATAAATACATGTTTATATAACTCAATTCCCTGTAATCAAGATTGGCCTTAAAAAACGCGTCTAGGTATTCTACAGGCAACCTGCTAGTGTCTACATAACAGGTTTTGTCTGTTAACCAAATTTTGTAAGTTTTGGTTGTTTGTAAGATAAAGAAATAAAGTTTAGCAACAACGGGGCACACTACTCGGCTTGTCTTGGATAATGAATCTTGCTAATTTTCACAGGATATAAAAGAGGAAGATCAAAAGCCACAAATATGTCAGAGCTTCCTTTGGCCTTCTTTAAAGCTATTCAGAAACTAAGCATATATTTCCATGCTTCTTTAGTAGTAGATTACTTTACTAGAGCTTATGAAGGAGGACTTGGGGATGCCCGTTGATGAGAAAAATAACACGAGCAGGCTTCGGTGTGTGCTCATAGCCCAGAAAGCCAATCATATTCTGGGCTGCATCAGGAGAAGAGTGACCAGCAGGTCAAAGGAGGTCCTGCCCCTCTGTTCTGGTAAGACCTCGCACGCAGTACTGTGTATAGCTCTGGCGTCCTCAACATAAAAAAGACACGGAAGTGTTGGAACAAGTCCAGAGGAGGGCCATGAGTGTGATCAGGGGACTGGAGCACCTCCCGTATGAAGACAAGCTGAGAAAGTGGGGACTGTTGAGCCTGGAGAAGAGAAGGCTACGTGGAGACCTCACAGCAGCCTTCCAGTATCTGAAGGAGGCCTATAAGGATGCTGGAGGGGGGCTCATCATTAGGGACTGTAGTGAGAGGACAAGGGGTAATGGGCTCAGACTTAAAGAGGGGAAGTTTAGATTGGATCTGAGGAAGAAATTCTTTACTGTAAAGGTGGTGAGGCACTGGAATGGGTTGCTCAGGGAACCTGTGGAATGCTCCATCCTGGGTGATGTTGAAGGACACATTGCACAGAGCCTTGGGTGGCATGGTCTAGAGTAAAGCATCCCTGCCCATGGCAGGGGTTTCGAACTAGAAGATCTTAAGGTCCTTTCCAATCCTAACTATTCTCTGATCCTATGATTCTATGCAGATTCATTTTTCAAAGGTCCCTTGCTCTATCTGTGTCCACATATGAAGAAAAA
This sequence comes from Forpus xanthops, assembly GCA_032466535.1. Taxonomy (NCBI): domain Eukaryota; kingdom Metazoa; phylum Chordata; class Aves; order Psittaciformes; family Psittacidae; genus Forpus; species Forpus xanthops. The sequence goes on from JASSUY010036246.1 coordinate 39,716, forward strand.
AAAAAAAAAAACCTTGCCTAGGGAGTCATACCTTACTCCATATTAGCCTTGTATCTTCCTCAAAACTCATGTTCACTGTACTTTCTGTTTAATGCTATTGAAATAACTGATCAGATGATATACAGAAACCAGAATAAAATCAGAAACTAGGCTTATTCCTCACCTTTTGATGTGCATAGCTCAGGATATTTACACATACTCAGTCTGCATTTCCTTTGAGCACGAATTTGCTTTCCTTTTAAGAACACATTAATGGTAATAAAAGTAAAATTAGAAACACAGCTGTGGGATCTGTATCTCCAATGTAAAGCAAAAACAGATGGAAAAGCATAATGAATCTGTTTGGATTTTAAGGAACTTTTAACTTGTCTTGTGAGCAAAAACTATTACAAATTATCTGAAAAAAAGGTGTTAGAGCAGTGATTTTTTATGAGATTTCAAGTATCTCAGTGCAAAGGGAAAAAGATGCACATCATAGGGAACAAACTTTATAAACACAGTATCAACTTTTTTGTTTCTTTAATGAAACATACATTTTCAAACATGACACCTCTGAAGTGGTATGTATTAAGATAACTAGTACAGACAGCAGTCAAGTGTTCAAAAGTAATGGAAATCAAATAGCTAATTAAAATAAGGGCACTGACATGTTAGGCAACTTGGAAATTGTGTTAAAAAAGATTGTTAGTTGAATGTATTCTGGTATAGAAATGTAAGAATCCAAAGGAGGTGACAGTACGGTGCTTTAAAGAAGAAGCAACAAAAATTAAGCTTAATAAATCAAAACATCCACTCAGTAATTTTCACCTCAAAGAGATGAACTACATTTAACTAAATTAGTAAAGTGAAATTAAATGAAACAGTTAAAAGTCTTTTTAAGCAGTATTAAGATATTAAAACCACTAAGGTAGAACATAAAATTGAATATATATGACACATCTGAAAAAGAACCAAAAGAAAAATGTTTTTTTTAACAGATATTATCAGAAATTATTTTAAATAATGCATTCTTTAAAATGTCAAAGGTATGTCCAGCTGAAGAAAACAGGGATGAGCATAGCTTTAACAAGTCAAATGCAAAATTGTATGTCAGGCCAAAGGATATTTTGAATCATAAAAACCTTAAAAAAAAAAAAAAGAACATCCAAACCCAGGGAGCCTGCAGTGCCAAAAGATTATCAGTGTGTAAAAGAAATGTTCAAACAATATAGGGCCACAAGAGGAAAAAAATAAAGGGGGAGGAACAGACTAAATTAATTTGTTGCATCAATCTACCAAGGAGCAACATCCAAACCAATATTTTGGTTGGGTTCTTCCTGGTATTAAGTTGCTGTCTCATTGAAAGCATTAGTAAGAGGCTCTGGAAAATAATCAATAAAATGAACAATAGAAGACTACTACAACACACCAGCACTTACACAAAAGCTGAACAACTCAAGTGTAAAAATTACGAAAGATTAAGTGAATGAATTTGCCTTTAAACTGGCCCCATTACTAGTGTAGAAAGTAGGAAATGTGACCAAAAATTTTCTTCAAAGAGACTGGATACAAACTGTGGAAATTCAAAGCAGTAAGCCTGGCTTCCACACCACACAGGCCAGTCAGAAACATAACTATGAACAGAGTGACTGGAAAAGGGATAAGTATTGTTAAACTGTTAAATGTCAATGTGGCTTTTGGAACCAGGGTTATTGCTTTCTCAGAACTGACATGGTACAGCTAGAAATGTATGGAGAAAGGAAATAATAGTTACTAAAATTATATACCAGCTTCTGTAATGGGACAGACTACGGAATGGAAATGCCTCAGTCTGGAAAAGATTTGCCTGAGGAGAGCGACTGTGTGAGCACATAGTCATGACTGGTAAGGTGAAGACAGGGAATATGTGTTCACTGTTTCATAATGAAAAAGAACCAGAAGCATCAGATGAAACTATCTTTCAGTAAATAAAATAATAAAGAAAGCCCTCTCCATATACCTAAAAATAATCTTGTGGAACTTACTGCTCTAGCTGGATGCCAACTTAGAAAAATTCAGAGGGAAACAATCTCTGGGGAGTAGCACTCATGGCACCGTTGATGAACGCCTTAGGTCAGAAGACACTGAATATCAGAACCCCAAGAAAATAGTATCACTCTGAATTTCCCCCAGTGTTTTACTGCTCCTAACATATCTTGTCTTCCACTAATTTAATTGGATACTGAGTTGGACTGACAGCATGGCTATTACATAAAGCACATTTCAGAAGAAACAGTATCCATTTACTTTACCATTCTGATCTTTATTTCAAAGTTTGTAATACATTAATACATTACTATAATTATATTTAAAATTATATTAATTATAACTGTCTTCATTCACTTTCTATGCATTGCAAGTCCAAAATCTAACCACTTTCATATGAAATTTTGAGCAGAAAACCTCAGTGAAAAGAAACCGTAGAAAATCTTTTTATTAATCTCACGTGCTCTAATGTCTATACCTAAGTGACACAAACATTTTAGCATGAGCCACTGTTGGCTCATATGAATAAAAGAGGTCATAGCTGGCCTTCATTAGAGCTATGCTGAAAACCAGAGATAATAATAAGGTCTCATGAATCCAGGATTACGGCTAGGAAGGATGAATTCTGAATGAGAACTCAGTCTCTCAAAGTGAATGAGAATATTCAGTTTCATTTCAAATACTGAAAATGATTCACCCACTGTCCATTTCAGAAGCCTTCAGAAGGTGAAAGCATAACAGCAGCATTTCTACAAAGCATGATCTACCATTTCATTTGAAGCTCGTTCCTTTCCTCATGAAATAAATAAATAAGTCATTATTTGATTGTTTTAACTGCTCAAAAATGTTCTTTTTATGCAGTCTGAGTATAAATGTCTGTGGACTAAAAAGGTTAGCCCTGAGGAAAATTTATCAAATCCTTAAAGCATCTACAGTGGCAAGCAGTAAGTCTTCCATATGCAAACTAAGGCATATCCCTGACACCGTTCAAGGCCAGGCTGGATGGGGCTATTAGCAACCCGGTCTAGTGGAAGGTGTTACTGACTACGGCAGGAGGGATGGAACTAGATGACCTTTAAGGTCGCTTTCAATCCAAACCAGTCTGATTCTGCGATTCCACAAAACTATCTGAAAAAAAAAAAAACAAAGTATGTTTTGTTATCTTTAAAGATAACTCAGTCAGTTTTGATAATATTGTGACTACTGCTAGACTATAATACCTAATAAAAGATCTTACGCGGCTCTCACTGCAGGTATCAAACCTATGCAATGCCTAGGCTCACAAAAACAGTATATTCCAACTTCCCAGAATCAGAATAGTTAGGGTCGTAAAGGACCTTAAGACCATCTAGTTCCAACATCCCCGCTATGGGCAGGGACACCTCACACCAAAACATGTCACCCAAGGCTCTGTCCAACCTAGCCTTGAACACCACCACAAATGGAGCATTCACAGACTCCCTGGGCAACTCATTCCAATGTCTCACCACCCTTACAGTAGAGAACTTTCTCCTTATCCAATCTAAATTTTCCCTGATTAAGTTTGAACCTGTTACCTCTTGCCTTATCACTACAGTCTGTAATGAAGAGTCCCTCCCCAGCATCCCTATAGGCTCTCCTCAGATACTGGAAGGCTGCTATGAGGTCTCCACACAGCCTTCTCTTCTCCAGGCTCAGCCAAAACTTTCTCAGCCTGTCTTCATACAGGAGGTCCTCCAGTCCCCTGGTCATCCTCATGGCCCTCCTCTGCACTTGTTTCAACACTTCCATGTCCTTTTTATGTTGAGGACACCAGAACTGCACATAATACTGCAAGTGAGGTCTCACAAGAGCAGAGTAGAGAGGCAGAATCACTTCCTTTGACCTGCTGGTCACACTCCTTTTGATGCAGCCCAGGATATGGTTGGCTTTCTGGTCTGCGAGCACGCACTGCCTCCTCATGTTCATTTTCTCATCAACCAACACTCCCAAGTCTTTCTCCACAGGGCTGCTCTGAATCTCTTCTCCGCCCAACCTGTAGCTGTGCCTGGGATTGCTCTGATCCAGGTGTAGGACCTTGCACTTGTCATGGTTAAACTTCATCAGATTGCCATCAACCCACCTCACAAGAAAGTCAAGGTGCCACTAATGGCAATAATTCCCTGCAGTGTATCAACCCAACTACACAGCTTGCTGTCATCGGCAAACTTGCTGAGGGCACACTCAATCCCACTGTCCATGTTACCCACAAAGATGTTGAACAAGAGCAGTCCCAACACTTACCCCTGAAGGACACCACTTGTTACCGGTCTCCAGCTGGACATTGAGCCATTGACCACAACTCCTTGTGTGCAGCCAGCCAGCCAGTTCTTTATCCACCAAGTGGTCCATCTATCAAATTGATGTCTCTCCAATTTAGAGACAAAAATTTCTTTATAGAAATTAATTTCTTTCAAGCAGTTTTGTTTACTTGCTCTTTCCTCACACTTCTTATAAGATCAGTGGCCACCAGGAATGGTTGCAGTGCACAAAATTCTTAGGAAAAACAAAAAATTATTTGATTCTGCGATATTTTGAATATTCAAAAGAAAAGCCCTAATGAATATCAAGGCTGAGAAAAATAACTTTGGGATTCAAGCCTCCAATCTGTAAGAATTGTGATGAAACTGATTTTCTTTCTCATTAGTGATGAATGGAGAGAAATACTGAGGATTTCATACATTATTCTATTTCTACATTTACATTAACCAAACACAGGAAAAAAGAAATCCAGCTGGAGCACAAATATTTCTGTTCCTACTGTTATTCTAAGGCTGTATTTTCATGTTAAGATGCCCTTGGCAATAAAACTAATTTTAAGTGTTCCTGCCAGCAAATATTTACTTGTGCCTCCTTCCTCAGTGAGCTGCTGATGTTACAATACAAGAATATTTGCTCATGGAACCAGCTTTAAAGCATTATATTATTTTAGCTGATGCAGGCGGATGAGGAGGGCTTTTATTATTTATGTATTTCTAAAACACAATCAGTTTCCTCATCCATACCTCTGGTGGCACAACTAAGTAACTGCTTTCCTTCTTCCTTGAAAAGAAAATACTGGAAAGGGAGAAAATCAGGGCGACTTTCTGACCAAAGTTGGGAAGCCACTGACCAATTCGTTTTATCAATTCACAGCCATTGAATTATGAACCTTTTCAGTTCCCTGCCATCTCCCTTCCTTTCACATAGTAGTGTAGGCTATTTACAGTGGCAGAGAATACAGAGGTTTCTCATTAAAAATATCTGTTTTGCTGTATTAGAATTCAAAAAGATGTATGGTGATGACAAACAATACTTATTATTTCTCTATGGAACTGTAACTTTTTTTTCTCAAGAAATGTGAGAAAATTGTTCACACTGTATTTGTATAATGCTAAGCCAGAAAATCTCAAAAGCAAGACGCTAGAAAAAAGGTTCTGATAGAAATCTGTAGAAAATGAAGAAAGTGCATGATTCAGATGTACAAACAGGAACTTTGTAAACTTCATAGATACCTGCTCAAATCTCTGCTCTTCCACTGTGATCAGTTTGGCCTCTGATTTTGTGAACACAGTTCATGATTGAGGAAAACAAGGATGGTGACATCATATGTTGATTTTAATGACCGCAGAAATTCAGTTGAAATACAACAGCCAGAAAATGAATTTCTGTGGGATATCTCAAATTATATAGGATATTTATGTATTATTTTGCAGTGTTTTTTCCTTGTACTTTGTCCCTTACATGGACACCATGTAGGATGAGGGAAAAAAAATTATTGAATTTTTCATTTCTCCTCCCTCAAGGTCTTTAAAGTGAACCATTAAGGACCATTAAGGTGATAATATCCCAGGCAGAACTCCTCAAGAACCATATTGCTGCTGACATATATTAGCCACAGGGCAGAAAACAGAAAAACTAGCCCACTTTCTCTAAAACTATGAATCACAGTTTTCCTATTGAGAGTTCCACAGTGACAACAAGAAATTCTCCTCTCTCACATCCAGGTTAGTAGACTTATGGCTAATTCTGCATTTTTAGAATGGCCAGATATAGGAAAATCATTCTTAGTAAGCCAATTAATGCAGCCCAAAGACAGATCTCTAATTCTTTTTGACATCCAGAGAGTTCTGTATGAATTAAGGTTTAAAATAATTACCTAGCTAGGCATTTGATCTAAGCAGCAGACCAAAAAAAAAAAAAAAAAATAGTCAGATCCTCTGGCTTTTTCCTCAGGTTGTTTTCAACAACAATCTCAAATAGCATAGGTCTTCTTTTGTCATGTGTTGGCCACAAATAAATACGTCTTAAAAATTCTGATTTGGAGACTTCAAAAATAGTGCAAAATGGAAAGCAGAACATTTAAAGTCAGTCTGGACATGCTCACTAAATGGCAGTTTGACAAATCTCCCCATGCAGTTCCCTGAAATAATTCCACAAAAAAATACCCCAAAGTATAACAAAAAAAGTATACCAAAGTATAACAGCAAAGCACAGAGAAATGCAATTGGACAGTTCTGTCTTGCTGGTTTTGAGTGGTGATGGGTAGTATCAACCAAAGTTAGGTTTATGATCAGCTGAAAACTAGTCAGCTATTTTGAAAGATTCTTCTAAAGCTGTTTCCAACCACTTAGGCTACAACCAAAAAACACCTATTTACAAACCAGTTCTCCCATGAGACAGTAACAAGGTGGGTTGACAAGGTACACAGTGAAAAACACAGTTTTCTGTTCTGATGAAGTTTCCTGCTATGACTCAGAGTAGCATGAGTAAAGCTATTATTACTCACATCTCACTCTGTGAAGACCTTACAGCTGAGATAAACCCCAAATGTACTTGCATATCTGTAAAGGTCCCAGCTATGCTGCTTTGTTCCACTATGCTCTGCCAGTAAAACCTTTCCATGCACATGCTAGAAGAGAACAAACAAGGCTATTCAGAAGAAAGCATTCATTTCTACATCTTAGCAGAGCTGACCTGTTACAGAGGAATATTTTGCGGTAAGATGGGAAATTTTAGTTGTAATGAGGTACAGGCATCATTTTAAATCAGGTGATTTAAGTAGAATCACTCCTATATGCCAGATAATCAGGCAAATGACTGAGAGCGCTTCAGCACAGGACAGCACTCACCTATGAACTCTGGTAGCCTGATATTCAGAGCAGTAGATACTATTCACAATGAAAGGTGGAAACATTTTAGTATTGCCTTGCAACTTGTGCTGCATGTGTTTTGAGACTGGTGTTCAAAATCCTAAACTCCAAGGAAGATGAGTCTGCAGCTTACCATATAGCACTTGAAGCTTACCAAGGGGTAACTAGTTGTTTCTTTTAAGTCCTGGATACGTGACTAAGCCTACTTACATCACATAAAAACCAAACCAAAACAAATGACAACCACCATGTATGTTCCCAGAATGATACTATCACTCATGGCTTCTTTAGATATAGAGACCCCTGAAGAAAGCTATTCAGCAGGCACTGAAGAAAAGAACTAGTGCCTTTTTTTATGAAGTGAGGGATATTTTAATGGGCATTAGATCTGGTGAGCCATAATCCAGTTTTATTAACTTCAGAGGGGAATTCCCCTGCTCATCTGCAGGTCAACGTAACAGTATTTTCCACTCCATCCCTCAGTAAGTGAGGAATATGCAATAAGTACTGTACATTTTTATTTCCTAAGCAATGTAAGAATATGATTTAGTGGAATTTTCTTGAGAAATATGAAGCCCTCTTTTTAGTCTGCTACTGTATTTTGGCAGCATTTTAGCAATGTTAGCATTTCCCTGATGATATTTAGGACCCTTTTCCAAATTGGGTTGTTACTTATGTCATCCAGCAAATTTATTTTTCAGCTTATCTGCTCAGGTGAGACAGTACTGTACACTAACAGAATTTTGATTCCTTTTCCATTTAGGTCTACCTGGATGGTAAGTAATTTGTGGCTCTTGTCTTCAAAGAAAGTGGAGATAAACACTCTGGGTTTTTACATGTGATGTTTTCTTTTCTATTACAGTCAAATTCATAATAAAGAAAGAAGCAAAAAGCTTGTTACAAGCAAGACTGCTCTGCAGCTGGTGGCAAAGTTGACAGCCATTCTAAGCGTAGGTCAGGCATACGTCTTACAAGACGAGATGAAAGTAAGTTGGTAACCACAACAGCCATTCAATCTACAGAACCAATTTTTCATCCAAACAACTAAACCACTGCACAATTTAAAAGCAAATTAAACACTGCAAAACAGGTCTGTTGGAAGACAAAATCACACATTTTAATGTACCAGACCAATGAGTTTCCGTTGCTTTTTATTTTTATGGCCTTTATTTTGTCTCTGAACATTACAAGATAACAAAGACTAATTAGCTGGGCATCCATTAACTCCTTTAGAATTGATGAGATTTATAATAGCAGAAAAGCCGCCAGTTTTCTCTTCTGTCTCTTGGGTAATTAGAGAATAACTGTCTTCCAGATGTGCTGGCAGTATGCACTATATCCAGACTGTCTGTCTTAAATTCTTTTCCTCAATTCAGTAATTTTTATACCAAAGAGGAAGCATTATATTGTCTAGAAATTATAAAAATACAGTCTGAATTTGGATTATTTACTGAAAAGTAATTTATTTACACAGTTTTCTATGCTACAGAAAAGTTGGGATGTTGTTGTCTTTGTATTATGCATCAAATCTATGCAAATAAAACACTCTTGAAGCCAAAACAGTAGGCCAGATCAAAAGTATCCTAGGACATTTCCAAGTTGGCTGGAGCAACTCAATATTCATCTAATAACGCAGAGCCACCCAATTTCAGCCCTCTGGTTGCAATGTCTTCTGGGTTACCAATTAAATCATCAAAACATAGAGAAAGAATAGGATCCACTTACTGAAAAATCCCCTGCTCTGTTTTTAAATGCTTTTCCAGCCTTTATATACTGCCATACAAACATAAACATTTTCTTTCAGATTAGCCACTCCTAGACCTGGGGACAAACAACTAAAGGCTCAATTAAATCAAGCCTCACCAGGCCATTCAGGAAAAAAAAAAAAGTTATCTGAGGACCTTCGATGTCTCTCTGCACATGGGCAATTTCATAATATCACAAAATATTCTAATTCTAGAATTTAGCCATCATACTTCTGCTTAAATGGGGTTCAATTAAATCTCATAAAGATGCAGCTCCTCAAGACATAATTTCCAAGTGACATGAAGGTTTTCTGCACTGCCCTGCTCCAAACTGCTGGTCTCAGACGTGTTTACAGTAATTTCAGATTTTTATAATTTTTAAATGTTTATGCTACAAAATATGAGGAAAAAACTCCAATGCACTTTTTAATAAAATTTCTAGTTTACTCTCGAAATCCCTAAAATATTATTTGAGTTGACAGCAAAATCTGATACTGCTAAGTTTTTCAAGTCTTCACGGTGGTTTAGCAAGCCAGGTCAGTGAATAGGTTCCTGTTCAAGTTCATGCTAGAAAGGACATTTATGCTCTTTTTATTGGATCTTTCACACTAGTTTAATAAGACTACCTTACAAACCTTTAAGAGCCAAAATTGTATTTGCTGTTCTCAACTCTTTCAAGTTTGCACATTTGATTTCTTTGTATATGTCCCTATTAAAGCTTTCCATATTTGTTTAAGCTATCTCTTCAGTTTACGAAAATTGTATCACATTCTAATAATACATTTATCGGCATTTGCAGTAGCTCACAGTACATTTTTTTAACAGTGTTATAGTGTTCCCTGAACACTGTTTTAATAGCGTATGAATAGCTCCCTAAACTATTCACTGTATTCAGCTGGATTTTTTCATTCATTCACACTGCAAATACAACAACACATTGAGGTACTGAAGTGTGTTTAAAGGACAAAAAGCTGGTGAAGGGCCTAGAGTTCAAGTCTTGTGAGAGATGACTGAAGGAAGTGGGGTTGTTTAACCTAGAAAAAAGGAAGCTCAGAATTGTACTAGAATTGTAGAAACATGATAGCTTTACCTTTCTTGTTGAAGTCAGAAAAGACGAATAGCACATACCAGCTTATTTCAATATACCTATAACAGAGGAAAGTGTTTATCCCCAAAGTCCACTATGACATTTTATGCTATTTTATTTAAATTATATTTAAAATAGCAGAAAATCATGTTAAAGATCATAAATTTTTAATGGAGCTGATGGACAAAGTGGGCATCTGTATCACAGGAGAATGCAATTTTTAGTTTCCAGTTTGCAGCTTTTGTTTTTTCTTTCACTAAAATTCTTCTTGCCTATCTAGATCTTTCATAAAGCCTTTAAAGCACAAACCAAGGCTCACTATCCAACAGTGCTGATCTCGCCTTTGGGAAAGCATCCCAGTCTCTTCCTTTGTTCCCCAATTTCTTACTCTTCGTCATCTTTCTCCTTTCCAAGACCCCTCTGCTCAAATTCTTCTTCATTCTTCTGTTTGTTTAGTCAGTTCATCTACTTGTTCCAAGTTCTTCCTCAAATATCAGGTTACATACCTATAACCTCACTGCACTTCTCTTAGAAATGGTATCTCCTTCCAGTAGTAAATCCATACTTTAAAAAAATGAAGACAAAAGGGCTTCTCAAATAATTATCCTCAGACACATCTCCTTAAACTCTATAATCTATGACAATTTGTTCTAATGGATCTAAACAAGCTTTCCGAAATGGCTGAACTGAAACTGCTGAAAAAAGAATTCACTGTAAGGGCTAAATTCTAGGCTGAAAAATTTAGCACAAATATAAATAAATATGATGAGCTATAAAAATTTAAAAATCAATTCTTGAGATGTCAACACAAACAATTCTACAATTCTGTGAGGAAATTTAACAAGTGCTAATAAGCCAAGGTAAAATTTACACAAAAGTTTCTATACAAGAGTGCACTGATATTTCTTTAGAGGTGCTAATTGCCCTCATTGATTCCCACACTTTCATGTATTTACTTTCCAGTGTTCTCTTTCTAGCTAATTGAACCTAATAGAAGTAGCACGTATTTTCTTTTCAAAGTATTCTACTCATCACTGACTGAAAGGAAACCTTTGCTTGTGAAAAAAAGACTGAGCAAGCGCTTCAGGATCTGCCCCCAATTTTTATTTTTGCTAAAGAGGCTGGGTAAATTACATTGCTTCAATCAATCAAAGGTAATGAAACAGCAGCTTTCCAGTTCATAGTTCTATAATCATTGCTTGTTTGAATACCCATATTTGTATGGATTTAGATTTGTCTTTAAAGAAAATTCTTACACTAGGCACAGGTTTTTTTTAAAAACAAAATGGAATTAATATTTATAGCTGCCTGTTAACAACACAGCTTTAATTCTGATCATATGCAATCTTTCCTGAATTTCTTGATAAGTCTTTGCTTAAACCAGATAATTTATGTTTATATCCCAATGCAAAAGCAAGCATTCAAAAAATTATAATAAACTAAACATAAATACATAAACTACATATTGGGCTAAATTATTTTGCTTCAGCAGTGGAGAAAACAGCTTTATGATATATTTTCAACAGATGGACCCTAAAATGCCAAACTGTTTTGCTTTGGCTAATGTTTCTTCTGGCCTCATGGTCAAAACAGGCTCAACTGTTTGCTGAAAACATATATTCGCACAGCAGATGGTAGGTGGTCAGGTGTCAGTCTACAAACACTCTCTTGACAAACTGGAGCAAACTTAATTTAAGCCTGTAGCAAAACCTTGAAAAAAAAAATGAACCACAAAAGCTTACGAATGCAAATGCTACCTGTTACAGTCACTATTCCTTACTTTTCTAAATGAATTGATATCTTGACATCCTGCCTCCATACATGGAAGACATATAACGAGTCTTTCCTTTTCCACCAACACAAACCTCAAATTTTATTCTGAATCCGTACCAGTTTAACCATAATGCTGATGAAATAGAAGAGTAATCAAATGAAAGCTCCAGATCTTAAACTATGAAAAAAGGAATAATATTTTTTTATAAGACATATTATAAGAATATAATTTAAAGTATTATTTAGAGATTATTTGCCACAGTTCTGAAATCTCTTTGACTATATAGTAGAACTATTTTAACAAGGATTTTTACTAACTTTATCAGTTCTTCCAATGGTACTTTTGGTACTTTTTTTTTCATAATTTATTCTCAAGGGAGTTAACAGGAAAAATCCACCTACATAAAGCTTTCCTTTTGCAAAACCTTTTACCACAACACATTTGAATTGCCTAACTCCTTTTCAAAAATAAATAAATGATGACCAGCATGTGCTATTGATAAGAACATCTCTCTACTCAACAGTGTACTTGCAAAATTTCCTCCTTTTAATACTAATCCAAACTAAAACTTGATTTTGATCCAAAATTCCATGACTTTGGTTTTCTTGTGACAAGGAATAAATCTGTTTGCTTCAGAAGGTGGTAAGCACTCAAGCCAGTGTTAAAAAAAAAAAAAAATTAAAAGAAAAAAAGAGACTGAAAAGCTTTCTAGTTCAATGTTGTTTAAAACCAAAACCAAAACAAAACCAAAAAACTGTCAAAAGCAAATATGGAGACATCATGTAGATGCCCTCATTTTATGGACAGCTGGTTTACAATATTCTAGACTTGCTGCCTTTAAACTGCTGGATTACTTTCTTAGGGAAAACACAATTCAGTTCATTGCTAAAGAAAGAACACAAGTTTCAAAAAACTGAGTTGTTCCTAAAGAACAGGATTTCTATGGCAGAAGAAGTCTTCACCATTTTATAGCTACTCAAAGCTTAAAAAAAAAGGCTAGGGACATTAAATAACTTCAGAAGGAAGAGTGAGCACTACTAAGCAGATATATTCACAACAGCTCCTCTTTTACTCCAGTGAAATGTTTCATTCAGAAACACATGCATTCTTTTCAAAACAATGCTTTTGGAAATGTTAGCTGTATCTTCCCACTTCTTGCCAAATACACAATAGGAAAACCACCAACAAAATATTAAAAAGCATGTTAAATGTTAAAGATGGGTGATTTTTCCATAATGCAGAAGGGTTGTATTCAAATAACTTTGCCTTTTGTACAACTTGTAGACTCAAACATAACAGACATGTCAATTTATGTGGTCTAAGTATGTGTGTAAATTATATTGACTCATATATTTTATTTACTGTTTGTAATGTCTGTGGCACATCCAGTATCCATTCAATGAAAAGCAATTTAATGACTCTGTTATCAAAAGTGCTACATTAGCAGAAATTCTCTATGGAGTTAAAATTATCCTCTATAGTCCCCATGTTTATATTTATAAACGTGATATTTGTGCACTAAGGCATCATAAGAACTCAGCTTACTCATGTTAGGAGAGTCAAACTCTTGTATTTCCAACTTTGATATATCAAATAGCCTGGGCATAATACATATTGCCTTAATATCTTCTGAGATTTCGCATATGCAGAAGTACTGAGTGATAGAGAAGTTAATCCCTATTATATCTACATAATGAATGCCTTTATTGGAATTTCATGTATTTTTCCCAGTCCAATCTCATACTTCATTTCATTCTTCATTTTATAAGTCAGAATTTTCATCCTCTTTAGCTTTTAGCTTGGAGACCTCATAGTAGCTTTCCAGAATCTGAAAGGGGCCTATAAGGATACTGGGCAGGGACTCTTCATTAGGGACTGTGGTGATAGGACAACAGGTAATGGGTTAAAATTTAAACAGAGGAAGTTTAGACTGGATGAGGCACTGAAATAGGTTGCCCAGGGAAATTGTGAATGCGCCATCCTTGGTTGGACATAGCCTTGAGTGGCACAGTTTAGTGGGAGGTGTCCCTGCCCAGAGCAGGGGGGCTGGAACTAGACAATCTTAAGGTCCTTTTCAACCCTAACTATTCTACGATTCTATGATTAAAAAATACTCATTCCAATTACTGTGTGAACAGTTGATTAGAATATAACCTGAAAAGGATGAAGTACTAGGTGTATGCTAAACACGATTTTTTCCTTAAATCTGTCACCTTGTCAGCAGCTGTGAATTCTCTCAAGTTACACTTTAGAATATGAAATTTTCATTACAAATATGCAAGTGCTTCCAAGTCTTACTTGAAGAGTTTTATTTGTCTTTTCATATCAAACCCAATCTAATCCAATGGCTACAAGCATCCTGGAGTTAACATGTACAGTACTTAGGATGATCTGTGTTGAAATAATGATTATGCATATAAGTTGCCTTAAAATTAAAATTAATAAACTGCCTCACATCTACAGCAGTGTACGAGCACACAGATACTGGTTTAGATATAGCTTGTAGACATAGCTGTACCATAAGTTACATGTCAAGGATTAGTTGCATGGGATAAATTTCTGCATTAGATCCTTATTCTCCCATTGTCACTTTTTCCCACCTCACTGTCATACTTAACACCTACTTTTCCTTCTCTCTTCTAAACTCCTACACTCCTACACAAAAAATGCCTTCATTGCTATCATTTAGTCCATATGCTCAAAATATTTTCAAGAACAGATACTAGTTTTGAACAAAATTAGTTACTTATAAAACTGCACTTTTGTTCATGTGCTACTCAACTACATTTTTCTGTTTTTCTAATACTGAACTTTATATTATGTACTATTATATGGTAAGAATGTATAAAGTGTAATACAGTATACATTAATTCAGTAGAATTATAATATGGAATATATGCATATGTAACTTCAAAAAATCTAATAACTTGAATGAAATTAAGCTTTGTTGTGAAGTTAGACTCTGAGTTCTGATTCAAAACCTATATACATATGTTGTTATACATATTTAACCATATGTACAACTTAGAAGTTGAGTTTAAGTCCACTAGATATTCAAATCTCACAAGGAAGTCAACATTTTTACTTACATTAGTAAGTCCCTGGTCTTTTGTCCACTCATGAAACCATTGATACAAGTAAAGTAAGTTTCCCCTGAGTCACATCTCCTCTAGAGGACGACTGTATTAGGTAATACCAAGTTTCTCTTATTAACATGCAGATAAATGTAGATTGTTATTTAAAAAAAAACAAACAAACAAACAAAAAAAAAAAAAAAAACAAAAAAACCCACAACTTTTCACATAAAAGTACAGATAAATTTATGAAGTCTCAAGAGAACTTCTGTAACCTTCCCATTAAATCAGTTTTAAATATTAATTCTGAGCTTAATCTGAGATTTGTTTAAAAACATGTCTACCACTAGCTTTTTATAGAATTAGTTTTAGAGAACAGATGGACATTTTAGTATCTTCTTAAAAATTATTATTTATGTAAAATGTTAGCTAGGGGGGCGGAAAAGGCTGCATTTAGAGAAAATATCCAACAGGAAGGTCAAAAAAATTCCAAAAGGATTACTGGAATTTTTCAGGATACCTTTTAAGGATTAACAAAGCATCTATAACTTAAGATACCACCAAACAAATACTTTCGTGAAGCTCATATTTGCAAACATGCTGGAAGACATACACAGATCTGCAGTATGCTTTGCCAGTTCCTCAGGATTTAATTTACCTTACTTTCCATCCAATTCTCTAGTCATGCTGAAAAGGCACAATGAACGTTCTCAGTTTTGAAGTGTTCTCAGGCATTAACATTTGAGTTCTCTTTTTTTGTTGTGGTTAATTTTGGAATTCAGGTGCTACATCTCAGTTTTCCATTTTTTATATTCTTGAACATTTGGGGAGGTGCTTTATTAAAAAAAAAAAAAAAATTCAGTTTCTAATGACAGGCTTTCTCAGAACTGAATTATGCTTACGTACAAAATTATTATGGATTAAATACTGTCCCAGAAATGATAACTCAGTCTGGAATAAAATAAAACACAGAGCTCAAATCTTTTGAAAAAAATTAATTTCTTCCCTCTTTGTTGCAAAATACAATTATCTCATATACACTATGTGCTTTTTTTCCATTCCTTTATCTTTGTATTTTTATCTGCCTTTGTAAACTAAAGAATGAGCAGTTCTAATACAATGAAAATTGAAGCATTTTCAAAGAGGCTAAGCATGAACTAGAAAAAAAAAAAAAAAAGTATATATAAAGACAGTTACTTTCAGCCTTAACTCAATGCAGACTTAAAGCAAGATTCCACTGACTAATACATTGCATTGCCGAAGGTCAGCAAGACCTAGTATCTAACTGTGCTGAGAAACAAATGAAACCATTCATTGTAAGCTGCCAGGAACAAACGATAGGACATACATCAAAAGGAAATAACAGAAAACAGTGCAGCATGAGCAAAGATATTTTCAGAAATAAAGTAAGGTTGCAACTTTTTCATACACCTCTAACCACCATCACTTCCATGTAAGGTTCATCTTTGTTCATACCTAAGCCATCATCTAAATGTATTACTCCCTACTCCTCCTACAACTTTCTCTCGATGCCATATGTACTTCTAAAACTACTGCATGATATTATACATATTATTTATGCTAACAAGGTGTACTTCATCTGGCTGCAGTGAAGTTAATTTTCATCACTGCAGCCTGCATGGCGCTGTGTTTTGAATTTGTTGCTGAACATGTTGATAGCATAGCAATGTTTTGTCTATTGCTGAAAAGTGCTTGTACAGCACCAAGGCTTTCTCTTTGTCCCTATTTGAACCTGCCTCCAGCAAGGGATGAAAAGAAGCTGGGAGGAAAAACAGCCAGGACAGCTGACCTAAGTTAGCCAAGGAGATACTTGCTACTATTTAACGTAATGTTCAGCAACAAGAACTGGTGTGGAGGGAGAAGAAGGGGTAGAGGGATTACCTGTCGATATGGCTGATGCCTGGCAAATGGGTGGGCATCAGTCTGCCTATGGGAGGTGATAATTTATTTCTTTTCCTCTGCATGTTTGGGAGTTTTTCCTCTTCATCTATTAAATTGCCTTTATCCCAACTAATGAATTTTCTCACTTTTGTTTTTCTTATTCTCTCCCCCATGCTGCTGGGTGAGGGGAGTGAGCAAGCTGCCATGTGGGTACTTGGAAGCTGGTTGGGGTCAACCCAACACATCCACTATGTAAATGTAGCTTTAAATCTAAATCGTATTTATATCTTTGGTATAAAATCTCAGAACTCTTTAAAGACTATCTTATGCTACTCTAGAGAGTCCACAGTGACATGCTTTACTATATTACATTGCTTTTATCATATTCTATTTGCGGAGCAGAGCTGAAAATCCAACAGAGTTGTGTAATACCAATTTCCATGTAAACAAATGGATTGTGCTTTTCATATCTCAGAAATAATATTTGTAACTTGACTGCAAAATCATTTCTTAAGAACTCTGTCATCAGCCCTCCTTCCTTCAATGACATAACGCATTCTATGGACGAGATAATGCCCACATCTTTAAAACATCAGTGAAACACAGTTGTTCAGTAAGTATTAAGAATATGCAGTTTACAGTAGCCAGATGAGTATCAGATTTTTTTTGTGGTTTTTATTTTTGTAGTGTGGCTTTTTTTTTTTTTTTTTTTCTGCTGCAACATTTAATCAGACATTATTTTGCATAAATTCAGAGAACACATGCAAAATTTGAAAATCATAAGCCACACAGGATTCATTCCCATATATTTGAATAAGTGTGTTATTTGGAAATAGGCAAAAGATAGGAGGTCTGCAAGGGTGAACCTAGTATATCAGGTTAAATTTAACTACAAGAAACAAAATGCTCCTGAAGAAAAATAAAATATAATTACATAAAATGAGAAACATTGATAGCAATAGAAATTGGTAGGGAAAATTCAAAAGAAAGTAGAAAATGCATTCATAATTTCCAACAAAAACAAAACAATCAAGGAAGATATAATTCCAGCTCTAGAAAAACAGTAAATAACAATACTTACATTAAAACAAAGCTCTTCGTGACATATATCCAACGCACATGTCCCCTTACATTCAGGTGTCAATAATTGTTCATCTATCTGTAAGAATCTCTCTACACTTACCTTCCCATGCATTTTAAAATTTAAATTAAAACCCAAAACAAACAAAACCAAACTAACAAAACCCACAACAAACAAAACAAACAAACAAAAAACCCAACTAACAGTGGTTACTTTGAAGGGAATTGGGAATGGTAATTGTAGATTAGCATTTAGTTTTCCAAAAAGAGCTTGTATTTCTTGTCTTGAAACTTAGTTAATCTTACACAATAGATTATTGTAGACCACTGTCTTTATTCTATGAAAGTTTCACCAGGAAGTCAGCCAAACTGTGCCATTTCTTTTATGAACAAAGTAATTTCTGAGGAAAAGTAACAGTTCCATTACTGTCTACTACTCTCCAAATGAAACTCCAGCTATAAAAGGATACACTATGAAAATACTTTCAAAACTGTAGTTGAAAAATATCAGTTTCCCTGTAATTAGTATATTTTTTCCCAGAAAACAGTAATAGTTGTCATATAGCAAATTTATTTAAAGCTGTAACTTAGATTATGCCTTTTTACCCTTGTTTCTATAAAGAAATATAATGATATTAACTCCTTAAGTGCTTTGACTATCAGTTCCATTATCTATTTTTCAGACACTTGATCCCACAACAAAATAACAGCCCTTACTAAATGACCTATTTCTCTACAAAACTATGTAGAAGGTTACAATCTGCATAAACACATATTCTGTATGACAGAAACTTAAACTGAGTCATTATGCAGTAAACTACCCGATCATATTAATATGAAAAAGACGCAGAAGAGCTCAGTTTTTCTTCAAAACCACTCCTTCTATGCACTGGGTAACTTCCAGGGAAGGTTGATTTGCAATTAGGTCTGAACCACACTAATTCATTTTCTGAAGTACTGCTTTGGATCAGGATATATATAGTGCACTGGCTATGCTACAAAAAGAAATGGGCGACTCATGCTTCAACCTAATAAAAGTGACATGAGCAGGTCTAATAAATCAAATTTTTCCAGGATAAAAATGGAAGTGATTTTAATTCGTGAAACCTTAGGACTACAGTTGCACTGCACAACCAAGAGCAACAGAATTCACACAAACAGCAGCTGTGAAAATGAGCAATGAGAATCACAGGTTTTGGATGAGGGAGCTAAGTCCTACACAAACTCTGCTTTGGGTATCTGAGATTATTTGTTTATGTGGCCTTCAGACTAACATAATGAACAGTGATCTTGTCTGACAACAAATCCTTGTTCCCTGACAAACGGCTGGTGACCACAAACCCAGGGAAGTTGTGTCAGGTGTAGGAACCTAATAACCTAAAAAATTAAAATGCAGCACACTGAACTGGCTACACCAAAGGCCATCAAAGTAAGAGACGATTGTCTCTGGTGAAGACACTTACAGAAACAAAAAACTCCCTGGCAAGCCATGCATGTTAAATGGGGTCATTGGGGTATAGACTTTACTATGGGAGAAGAGAATTTGTGGATAAAGCAGAGAGAATGTTTGGTACCATATGAGGCCTATAATGAGATGTTTAGGGAAAGAACTGAAGACATGGAA
Source organism: Forpus xanthops (assembly GCA_032466535.1). NCBI lineage: Eukaryota > Metazoa > Chordata > Aves > Psittaciformes > Psittacidae > Forpus > Forpus xanthops. The sequence continues at coordinate 59,156 of JASSUY010036246.1, forward strand.
GAAAAGGGGTCAAGACGGACATGGGAGGGGAAAAAAGTGGGAAAACAGAAAAGGACAAAAGAAGCTAGTTGCATGTAAAGAGGTTGATGGCCAGCACACTCACCTGACTGAGTCTTGCACTGCACCATGGTCCATCTTATTATTAGTCATTCTTCTCTGTGGGTATGCCCTCAGCTCTGAGTTTGCATGTGTGGGAGCCAGTGAACTCTGAGCTGGACTAGCCTGGAAGCACAGTATAAAGTCTGAGTGCCAGAAACTACAGTGGGATGATGGATGTCAGGGGCTCCTAAGTCTGAGTGCTGCAAGTTGGGTAGATGAGGGAGTAGGGTCTAGGACTCAGCTACTCACAGCTTGAGTGTCTAAAACCAGGTACAGAGAAGACTTGAAACATGCATGTGCTCCTAGAACAGGAGAAATTAAGCCCTACATGACTGGCTTTCCTAACAGTATAAATGAAAATAGGCAGAAGATCACCTATGCAGAAAGGTAAGAAGGAAATGTTAAGTGCAACCAAAACAGGGTGTCTGAATCACTTGTTGAGAAGCACACCAGTATGTGTGTTCATGATGGTGAAATTATTCAGATGTTATACTTATGGTGCTATTCACTTAGGCTACAGAGAAAAATTACAAGCAAAGGCAGTTACCTTAGTCTCTTGCTAAAAATTAAATTTGGATAAACACGTATCAAATTGCACTTCCAGGTAATCAGATTCCTTCCTATATGAAAAATATCTGGCTGTATTCAATTATATAAGTTAGTCACTGCTTATGTCTCCAGTGTCTTCAGAATAATAACCCTACTGCAAACTGGCTGGAACTCCCTCTTTCATCACTTTGGTAGAAAATGTGTATATTACAAGTGATACAACTTTCAAGGGAAAATTTCAGTTTTTATAAAAAAAATGTAATTTTCTTTTAGAAAAACATTCTCAGTTACACTGAAACAACCCCCTGCAAGTCGACCTGTACTGAAATCAAAGATAATAAGCTTTCTAGCCCTCTTAGTCCAGGACTAAGCTGGTGAGGAGATATAGATCCCACAAGTTTCAAATTCTGCCAAGTGAGTACTACTTTTGGACATGTCAAAACCTACTCAGTAATGATTGCAAAATCCCGGAAAACCTAGGTGCCATGCCTACAGTCTGACCAAGATGCTCTGCAGACAGAATTTCTAGGAGCTGGGATTTAAGAATGTTTAGGATTTTCCAGGAGAAAGATAGAAGGTCTTAAAAGCCTACCTAAAAGCTTGAAATGAAACATTTATTCTCTAAATAAAATTTTAGAATTCTACAGAAAATACCAGAAAAATAAAGAATGTCGTACAAATACAGAAAAGCTGCTCCTTCCATTACAGACTTTTTTTCCCCTTAGCTTTTGGTTTGGATTACTGAACAGCATTTTCCATTTCAAGTCTGGGAAAATACATCTGTTTCTGGAAAAGATGACCCTTTCTGATACATCATAGAATCATAGAATAGTTAGGGTTGGAAAGGACCTCCAGATCATCTAGTTCCAACCCCCCTGCCATGGGCAGGGACACCTCACACTAAACCATGCCACCCAAGGCTCTGTCCAACCTGGCCTTGAACACCGCCAGCGAAGGAGCATTCACAACTTCCCTAGGCAACCCATTCCAGTGCCTCACCACCCTTTACAGTAAAGAATTTCTTCCTCAGATCCATCCCTAAACATAAAATCAGACAGAATATCTCCTGAAAGATTTCCACAACTCTTAAAAAAATCACAATTTAAAAATGTAAGTATATATTATGCATTTTCACACACACACATTATATGTAGACATTTCTGTCCAACATCGAGTGACTGGTCCTCTTAAATGATATCCTTCCTCTACTTTGGCTACTACTAATGTTTTGGTTTTTTTTTCTCCTCCTCTCCTTCATCTGACAGAAATATGTAGTCTTGTAACAAAAAACCTTAATTTCTGGGTGTTTATGTCCAGTTATAGTAACAGTTGCAAATGCATAGATAGATTTGTTTTTTCCCAGTGGCTGAAGTAGAAGAGTACTGTGTACATCTATCACTGACATGAGAGGTGACCTTTTTAGGTACAATTTCTTCATCTATAAGAAGAAAATTAAATTAACCTTCTGTACAGTAGAATATTAACTTAATTAATTTTTTGAGGAAAAAACTTAGATGAAAAGCACTTATAAGATAAAGTAACATTACTGCTACAAATCAGAAGACATTTAGGCTTAATATAAAAACAGCTGCTTCTAATATCAGGGTAATGTAGAAAAGAGAAACAAAATTTCTCTTGATCATTCCAGCCCCTTGTTAAAACGTCTGAAGAAGGTTACTTGAACTTTTGGCACTCATACTTTCATAATTATAATTATGAATAATCCTGAAGTTGTATGGTAAAATTTAGATAAACTTATAAATTCCAAAGTAAGGAGAAGCAAAGACACTAAAGCCTCATCCAGAAATGGGCTTTACATTTTTGACTTTCTAATAATTTCCACAGCGACATGTTGCAGTATCATAAACACAGACATCATGAAATTATAACATCTTATGTCTGAATAAAAGCAGCAATTAGGAAGTAGAAAAGTTAATAAAAGTAACAGAAACATGAATCAAACCTGTTAAAATCGTGAAATCCCATTTAAACCATCTGTAACCATTTTTGGACACAAAATCTTAAAGATTACTTGTACTTGGAGAAATGCCACTCCAGTCTTATCAATGCACGGTTTTCACAATCATTTAACCTCCATTACATAGATGGGAAATGATGATTCCCCAAGTCTCTGACAGATATTATTTCCACTATTACAGATTATTGTTGACATGTATTCCCAATGTGAATCAAAATCATTCATATTTATTTTAAAATTTAAGTTATATTAAAAGCTAAAACTTATGACAAAATAGGGCAATAAAAATGAGGAAAACTGCCTTGGATTTTGGCATACCTTTTCTACTGAAGTGTACTCAAGAGAGCACGACAGAGTTTGCATCACCTTCCTAAGACACTTCCTATCTCATATATACAAAATCAAGCTGAAATGTCACTGAAAAGCTCTTTATAAGAAATGAAGTTGAATTAATTTTGTACAATGCATAAAAATAATAGAAACAGTGACAGATTAATGTAATTTTAATATAATTATTATTTGCATCTTACATCCAAAAAAGCGCACCTTGAACGTATATATTTTGATTCTTAAACTTTTGTTTCTCTCACTATAACTATCATTTTCCCTTTGTTACTGCCTCCTTTTATTTCCACTTCTTAAATTTCACCATAGCTTGCATGCTGAATTTCAAAGGGTAAGCTTTTCTCCCACTGGGCGTTTGCAGATATGAAGAGCAACAGTGTCACAAAGAACAACAAAGTCCTGACCTTATGCTTCATAAAATGTAACAAATAATTACTAAGCACCTGTTCTACCACCGCCTTGGAAAGTAGTTAAGATTTTTAACATACAAACACCTACTAAGTTTTTCAGAAGAATATTCATTGGATTTAGTCATTTGGACCATGTGACAATGAATTAGGGGGTGACACTGACTTCTACAGAATGAATTTAAGAGCCAGTTTCTGGAGATATTTAGACCAATGAATAACTTGAAAGCATTTGGATGCCTGTGCACAGTGCACACACTTCCCTAAGAGTTCTGTCCACTTTGTACAACATCGTCAGCAAGTTTGAAATCTTCCCACAGAAAATGCTTTTATATGATTTCAACAACACTGGTATGCACAACTTTCAATGTATTAAAATCACCACTGTATCAGTGGAGTTTTACCTCTACCGACTTACAAGTCTTACTTTTCTTTTTAAACAGAGAGATCACTGAAGACAAGCATACCCCAAAATTTAAAACTGGCATTTTCACCAAGAAAATACAGGCAAGATTTGTCTTCTATTTTATAATTGCATTTCCATTTTTTCCCAGTATTGTAATAATACTGTTTATAACTGAGTCATGTATATTCCCCAATATAGTACTTCCAAATTATTTTCCTCTGCATTTAATTTTAACAATATCTACCATGTTAATTACTATCTGAATCCAAAGGGGGAATGACAGAGGAGAGGGGGGAGGAAAATGTAACAATATGAGTCAACAGCTTTCTGGAGAGCTTTAATAATCTGTTTAAAATTGTAATTCAAGAGATAGCAAAGTTAATAAATAAGAAATGTTCTTGCACTACCACACAATATATTAATTAATTTCGGCATGCAGCAAGTAAATCAAATTTCCAGAGATGCACTAAGGCAGGCAAAAAGTAACATCCAATACCTTTTGATCCATTTTGGGAAAATTTAACTGTACTTTTTTAGCAGGATTTAAACTAGTGCACTGATGCAGAAGTAAAATCAGAAGCCAAAATGCAGTACTTCCTGTACTTCTCCTCCTCATCTCTTCCTCCAACTAAGCTTTAGTTAAAACTTTTGAAGTAGAAAACATCCCATCAACACTGAGGTAACTTTAGTTTCCCACACAATGCCACCCTGTTGCATTTGGTAGCTACACACAGCTCTGAATAAGCACGAATAAGAACAAGGTCTCAATTCATCATACAGATTCCTTCATAACACCACATTTCTTTTCTGTAAGTCATCATTCCTCCCATTTTAGATTCCTTACACCACTGCTTCTTCAGGAACTGGAACCAATTGCTTTGTTTCTGCCCAATCAGTGAACTCTCTTCAATTCAACACCAGGGTAAACCAAAACCTCACTCTCACAACTTTCTTTGGCTTTGACTGGATCTGGAAATACTCCGTATAGCATGAAAAGTGTTCCTTCTCTCACAGAGCAAGCTCCCCTCAAAAAGGGATGTGTATCTTAGGTACATTCTCACAAAAGTTGTACATTCAAATACACAAAAGTGACCATATATTTTCATATATATTTATATGGATGACGTACACCTCATACATTATCAATGTAAGGATAGTGAGTGTAAATGACAATGAACTTCATACAGATTTATTGTAAAACTATGAACCACTATTTGGCACAGGTATTTCTTCAGCTTATTACTTTGACCAGTGCTGAGAATTTACTTTTTATTGGAGTTATGCATCTGTTGACTGGTCTCAGTGTAAGGCTTATCACTACTCTTTTGCTAAAATATACATCCTTGTTTAGGAAAAAAAAAAAAACAAAACAAAACAAAAAATAAACACCTCAAAACCCTATCAGTCTTACATTAAGAAACACCAAATTGCTACCATCATTTACTTGTAATTGTGTACAAAACAACCAAGAGAGTGTAGCATGAATCACTATAATCATATAAGGAGGGTAATACTTGCAGCAGTAATGAGACACATGATAAGGAACAATCGGAACTGTGATTTTACTTGGGAAAAAAATCTAATAAAATAGTCTCTCAGAATTAAATTATAGTCTATTACATAGCGCAGAGCTTTTCAAAATTTGCAAACTGCTGTCTTTATTTCATTATTCACCCTGAACTAGCAGATCTCGTAAACTTTCCCAATTCAGTTGCTCCTACCCCAGCCCAATTTTCCCATTCAATTCGTATGAATCCAATCACAGCACTGAATGGTTCCCTTGTGAAACTGTAGGCCCTTAACAGAAAAGTCTAGATGTAGTTAAAGTACTTAAGAGAGACATCATACTTTTCTTAAATAAATTAATAAACTAGACAACTTTACCTTGTATGGTCAAATTTTAGTGAATATTTCTATATTTGATTGTTTAAAGTTGACAGACTTACTGTTAATGACTAGCAATAGTTAAAATAAAGCCAAATCAGTATTCTTTTTCAAAACTTTTATAGATTTATAGATTTCTTATGACCATTGAAAGATGCTAGACAACTCGCAATTAGCAACACTGAACCCATGACACCACTGAGGGAGGAATATACATGAGTGTATAAGATGATATGTACTGGCCCAGCCAAATAAAATTCATAAGGAGACCATTCAATCACACAGCAAGGGAGGCTGTGGTCTTCTGAGGCCTGCTGAACCTCAACACCCCACAGCAAAGCACTTCATCCTCAGGACTCTAAGTTTGACAAATGTGGCCAAAAATGACTCAGCTACTATTGCTGTTGGGTTTTCTTCTTTCCCTTTGTTCTCTAATCACTTGTAAAGTATGTTGAAGATGGCACTACAATTTGCATGAAGCACTGCTGTCACTTTGTGGAGCATGCAGCAATCAAACTGAGAAAAAGTGTGATGTGGGAGCTAATCAAAGGCTCCCTTTCAAACCTGAAGGTTTAGAGTATCTGTGAATGCAAAGCAGCTGCACACTACTGGACTCATAGTTGTGCCCATGGGTCAGATCAGACTGTAGTTATAGCAAAGAATGACGAATGAATCTCCAGAAATGGCTAACATGTCCAGCTTTTTATTTTTTTCTTTTTCCTTTTCATACCATGCTGTTGTCTTGAAAGGCACAGCGAACATGGGGAGTAGTAACTAAAACAAGAAAAAACAAAAGACACTAGAGACATCAGACACTTGACACTATCTTGATTGTATCAGTAGTTTGGCTGGTATTGGATACAGACTAAGGAGCTTCCACAGCTCAATTCCAAAAGAAAAACTAGAGGGAAAACAGATACTGAATCTTCATACATCTATGTTTCTTCTTTTCCTGACTTTGTATTCTGAATTGGAATGGCCTTTCACTCAGACATCAACAATAGCCTTCAGTAAGAACTCATTTTCACTGAATTCAATGTAAATGTTTAAGAGAAATTAGTCTTGTTTGTATATACTGTATATATGCTGCCTTGTTTGTATGATAAAAAATCTACACTCCTTCCTGGAAACAGTTAATACTTGTAATGACAGTACTAGCCCTACTGATTTAAACCTTTCACATGGCTGTATTCTCATCCTCAGGAGTGTTCTGGTAGAGAATATGTTGTATAAACAAAGCAGCACCACTGGACTTAATCCCTAAATTCTTTATACGACACAAATAAATGGAGCTAGGAAGAAACTAAAATCTCAAGACAACTGTAGCTGTTTTGAAAACGTATTTCAACTCCATTTAATAAATCTTCTGGAGTCTTGGAAAAAAATGTAAGAACAGATCAAAAGGGACAAGAAGAAAAGAACTCATATAGTGATAATATGGAAAATGTAGTCAGTACATGTATGCCAAAAAAATGTGAACAATGGTTTGAAAATAAGTTCCCATGTGTTTTGTCTCCTGAGTAATTAATATTTCAGTATGTCATTTCTGCTGCTTTCTGCTACTGAAATAAATGTATTTTGGTGATCAATAAGCAGTCATTTATATGCTTAGGCTCAGGCATCACAATCCAAGTGGCAAAATAACAAAATTCTTTTATTATTTTTATTATTGTTCTAATAAATTTTCTTTTAGTTTGAAATCCTGCAGACAGAAGGACAGTTTCAATACTAATTTAAGTACAAAATTTAATAAATACATATATTAATACATATATTAACCCACTACTGAATTTACCTTAGAAAGTCCTTTAGTCCTTTAATGCCAAAAATCCTTTTAGTTCCCTGAAAGCATCTCAGAGCCGTGACTCACATGCCTTTGTGTTCTGGCATAAGTAGTACTTCAGAGGCACCTGTCTTTTCTTTTTTGTTTGCATATTTACAAATTAGCTTGAGTTACTGACTTAGGTGATTTACCTACTGTAAATAAATGCAAGGAGCTCAGTGAGAGGAACGAAAGATTGAATATTCAGATCTGCTCTGCCTGTTTCTGGACAATTGTCAATTATTCTGTGTCTCTAGGGACAATAACTATAGTAACAATCTCACATTTTACAAGAAAGACTGTTATAGCAACGAACATCCAAGGCTGCTAAACTGCCTTAAAAAAAAAGGTAATTGTTTGTATGTTAGAATGATCCCAAATATTTCTGGTGATCATATATACCAATGACATATCATTTAGGCTCTCCAAAATCAGCTTTTAAGGAGCTAGCTCTAAAGAAACAAATTATCAAGCAAACAAGAAACAGGCAATACTGCCAGGTAATATCAGCAATACTCTGGGTTCAGAGAACTTAAAGCACATGATGGTTTTTGATGGCTTGGTTCCTTGGGAAAAAAATGAATTAATTGTTCAAGGCCCCAAGAGATCCATGGCTACACTTGAACTATGAAGTAAAGAATATTTTATTGAATAATATATTTATCATTTGGAACAAGTGCAGATTGAAGATTAGGAGCAATTACTAAACTTCATGATTTTAAATATAGAATTCTCCTTTACTCTTATATCTAAATCAATCAACAATAGTAAATTTTGCATTAATAAGACACATAATACTATAAATCAACATTTCTATCACTTCTATACACTGTATATTTGCACATAATTTAGAAAAGCCTAAGACCTATGTTTTGTAAAGAACCTAGATATTTTCTGAAAGGAAGAACACATTTATAATGTGGAAATATATAATTTCAATTCAGTACTCAGTGCACCTAAAATTGTATTGTCTGAATTGTGACTAGTATAAACCATTAAAGAGAGTTTAGATATATCTCTCCTCTCAGTGCTTTGCTACCCACATTTTCAGATACATACATACTGAACTCAGACCAGCTGTCCTTTCACTTTGCTGTGTCTTAGATCAATGTGTTGGTATGAAAAGGATAGTGAAACAGCGTATGAAACTAGAATTCAACATAAAATTATCCTGCATAATTCACAAGTTTCAAAGAAAATACCGAGAAAAACTTGCATATAGTAGACACAGATTTCAGGAGGACTTTAATTCTTCTAAGAATTAAAAGCATGGATAATATAAAAGTGTGAAACGCAATACTGCAAAGAGACTGTTCAAAGGCCTTTCATAAATAAAATGGTGAAGCTGCCAGGAAGTGCTTGAGGACTAAATCCTTAAGTAGAAGCAAGGAAACATTGAATCTGAGAGTACAAGTGCATCTCACAAATTAATATACTTCAGTCAGTCTTAAACCCACATAATCTGATTTCTTGCAGAGTTGTTTAGTAAGTTCTTTGATTCAGTTTACTGTGAGAAGATAACCACACATTTCCCATTTCTGACAGGAAAATTGAAGACTGAATGATCCAAGGAAGGAAGATCCTACACAGCTACAGCACTTCACATACCAACCTGAACTAAATGAAAATGACCAATGTACTGCAATGACTGGTCATTGCAGTCATGCTGGAATACTGCATCAGTCTAGATCATGCTTAAGACAACAACGGCTTAAATCCCTCACAATCTTCTCTTTTTTTTATCAGGACCTGACTGTAAGCCCCTGGTATGATCTGTCATTCCTGAGGTGTAATCTTTACAGAAGTCTTGAGAAAAACTGCAGAAATATGCATGGATGAAGCTTCTGCCATAGTACATATCATAATGATTTCAAATCAGTATGACACCTTGCTATTGCAGTGACTGAGAATTCAGAAATACTTTAGATAGGTGAAGACCTCACTACGAGACTTATGCGCTGCCTCCTCAGCGAACTTGCAGAGACACATCTTGGAGAATTTTTCACACCAATTACATCATATTTGACAATTTGACTAAAGCAATTTTGGTGAAATTAAATATATCATTTTATTCCTGCTCCTCTCTCGCCTCTCTAATCATCTAAATGCACAGCTACTATAGAAGTAACTTGACAGTTTAGGCAAAAATATTTTAGCTGAAACATCAGGCATGACTCTTCTAGTGAGATGCCATTATTCACAAGGATACTTTTCCTTTTATTTACCTTTGCAACAAGATGTTATTATTTTTGTTCACCTCAATTACAACATTGAATTATCCTCAATGTCATTGTCTTTTAATTACTACAGTTATTTAAACTTTAGTTAGAAAATAAATTAAACAATTGAAAGAGGTATACATGTAATAAATCAGCATTTTTTTCAAGTATAAAAAAACACAGGACCAGGCCATGGTGGGCACATACAAATATCAACAACAGGTTGCACAACTCAGATTCCACCCAATGAGGCGGTGGCTGGTACGTACAAAGACTACGGCATCATCTGCAGAACTCTCGAGAGAAAGGGCCCCCTGAAGTCCTTCCCGAACACCTACCTAGAAGCCCTTGGCATGCCAGCACAGCCCTATATTTCTGGGTAGACAGTTACACTGGCTTCCCACAACTCCTCCTTCAAAGTGACTATAAGCAAGCATGTGAATAAAATATGCAAGAAAATAAGTAAACTTGTTCTGTGAATTGTTACCTGCTATTGTTAACAATGGTTTGATTTACTTAATACAAGCCCAATGAATAAAGGTGTCTTAAGCAATGCTGGTTGTGATTTGAGTATCCCCCCAACTTACTCTTCTACTACGGAAAAGGGAATTTAATACACCAACACAGAGATAGTATGATGGCTGCTTGTGGAGATGAAACCAAAAGAAACAAGATCTTAATTGACCACAGTTTTCTAGGTCTCCAGTAGAGAAGATATTAGCCAAGAGCAGAGCTTGAGCAATGTGCTGGCACTCACTGAGCTCCAAGGGAAATGGTCATGCTGCCAAACGTAATTTTCCCAGCTGCCAGTAAGGCTTGGTAAGTCTGGAGTCCTGTGACCTTGGACAGAAATTAAACCCTTGCAGACACAGACGTAGATTTCCACCACAGAAAACAGTGAAGAACAGAGGTAAAATAAAAGGAGATTATGTTGACAGAAGCTGCTCTTGTGGGGCAAACAAAAGCAGAAAAGTAATTTTTCAGAGTTTTGATTACTTGAATTGAAATAAGCTGCTGACTCAACAGCACTGTCAGCAGATGCATAAGGCAGAAAAAGGTTTAGAGTTTAAGCAAGTAAAACACAAAATGTAGCAGCTTATTTTCAATTATTCATTACAGATGGCTATTGAATTGCCTTAGTATAGGTAGTAAAGGGCCAACCAAAACCTGTAACTAAATTACCCTATCTTTCTTGCTATCTCCTGTTTACATCTATCCTGACCATATATGATTAGCACCACTGAACTGGATGATCTAGGCTTGCTTTATGTTCTTCAAAAACAAGAACTGACATCATACATTTACCTATGCCTTCAAATGTGACCAGTCAAGTGCCAGAAATTTTACAGTTCAGTTCCTCCAGTCACAGTGACAATATATCATTAACTACTGCAGCTGCAAGAAAGTAAACTTAAAAGGAAGATCTTCCTAAAATTGAAAACTGAAAGCACTGTATTGCAACATCATGTGTGCAACTTATCTATTATCATATTTGTATGTGACATATTAATGTGGAATTAAACAGCCTCACAATACGAAATCGAAGAATCATAGAATCATAGAATAGTTAGAGTTGGAAAGAACCTCAAGATCATCTAGTTCCAACCCCCCTGCCATGGGAAGGGACACCTCCCACTGAACCATGCCACCCAAGGTTATATCCAACCCGGCCTTGAACACCACCAGCGATGGAGCATTCACAGTTTCCCTGGGCAACCCATTCCAGTGCCTCACCACCCTTACAGTAAAGAATTTCTTCCTCAGATCCAATCTAAACTTTCCCTTTTTAAGTTTGAACCCGTTACCCCATGTCCTCTCACTACAGTCCCTCATGAAGAGTCCCTCCCCAGCATCCCTATAGGCCCCCTTCAGATACTGAAAGGTTGCTATGAGGTCTCCACGCAGCCTTCTCTTCTCCAGGATGAACAGTCCCAACTCTCTCATTCTATCTTCATAGGGGAGGTGCTTCAGTCCCCTGATCCTTTTGTCTTGCAGTGATATCCTTGCAACATAAGGCTAACAAGTATTGTGGGTTAAAACTCTTATAACAGGCACAGCAATACTAGAAACTACAAGTTGTAATTTTACCTACAGAAGTTATATTCCTTTATTTCTCATTTGGAAAATGTTTGTCATATATTGAATTATTCTAAAGTCTCCTTTACTTAACTTACCCTAACCATTTACTTCTGTTTCGCCATGTTTCTCTTCTGTTCTTCTAGCACTGTCTCAAATCTCTCTCCAGAGCAGCGACGATGTATTGCGAAAGTGAATCAAGTTAATAGCCATGCTTGCTGCATTTATGATGCATCAAAGAGTTGTAAGAGGAATATGCAGTTATAGAGACACAGAGTGTTTCCTCATTTTTCTTGCTTTCTTTTTTTTTTTTTTTGTTTTTTTTTTTTTTTTTTGTTTGTTTTTTTTTTTTTTTTTTGTTGCGGGGTTTTGCTTTGGGGGGGTGGTTTGGGGTTTTTCTGTGGGTTTCTTAGTTTGGGGTTTTTTTTGGGTGGTTTTTTTTTTTGTTTGTTTTTGTTTTGCTTTGTTTTGGGCTCTTCTGGGAGGGTTTTATTTCTGGTATTTTTTTTTTTTTGAGGGCTTTTTGTTGGGGTTTTTGTTTGATTTCTGGGTGAGTTTTTTTTTTTTTTTTTTTTTTTGTTAAATGTTTGCTTCATGGATTGCATGCCTTTACCCACAGAAAATCTGAGGAAATTCTCTTGGGGTAGTAGAAATTCTATTTGTTTAACTCACATCAGATGTCTGCACTGTACTGTATGTGATAGTAATTATTATAAGTTATCACTGATTCTGTTTGTCTTTAAAAAACGGCAGAAACAAATAATAGAAAATACACTGGATGAGTACACAAAGAAAAACTTAATGAGAAATTGAGGAATCAACTGGAATAGAGGCATGAAAATATAAATTGTTTCTTTCTTCCTAAATCTTTTTGCTTAATCTGTTATATTCAGATTATACTGTGTAGCTTATTGCTTTTCACAGCAGGGAATTTTTTGGTCCAAGATATTTTGCTGTGAACATATTCAAAATGAGCACAAGCTGACTCAGAACAGGACTTAGTCACACGAGTGCACCACTTAAGTGCAATTAGTACCTGAATATCTACAAGAGATGCACCACCCATGTCCTTTCATCCTAATTTATATGGAAAAAGATTAAAACTAAAAATAAAATAAGATCTGAAGAGCCTTCTTCATCTGCACACATCTTAACAGCCTACCCAAATCACCTGAATGCCCTCAATCAAATGCAGTCACTATGACCAGAATGTGACAGTGGCTAGGTAGAGCCATCTACTGATAAATGAGAAGAAAGGAATAATAGCAGATAATTTCGCCTTTTTTTTTTTTTTTTAAGTTTAAGCAAAACGAAACTTCATAAGAATCATAGAATCACAAAATAGCTAGAGTCGGAAAGGACCTCAAGATCATATAATCCAACCCCCCTGATGTGGGGCAGGGGCACCTCATACTAAACCATGCCACCCAAGGTTATATCCAACCCAGACTTGAATACACCACCAATAGAGCATTCACAACTTCCCTGGGCAACACATTCCAGTGCCTCACCACCCTTACAGTAAAGAACTTCTTCCTCAGGTCCAGTCTGAACCTCCCCCTCTTTAAGTCTGAACTCATTACCTCTTGTCCTCTCACTACAGTCCCTCATGAAAAGTCCCACCTCAGCATCCCTATAGGCCCCCTTCAAATACTGGAAGGATGCTATGAGGTATCCACACAGCCTTCTCTTCTCCAGGCTGAACAGCCCCAACTATATCATCCTACTTCATATCAGAGGTTCTCCAGTCCCCTCGTCATCCTCATGGCCCTCCTTTGGGCTTGTTCCAACACTTCTATGTCCTTTTCATGTTGAGGACATCAGAACCGCACACAATACTCCAAGTGAGGTATCACAAGAGCAGAGAGGCACGATCACCTCCCTAGACCTGCTGGTCATGCTCCTCTTGATGCAGCACAGGATACAGCTGGCTTTCTGGGCTGCAAGAGCACACTGCCTCCTCATGTTCATTTTTTCATCGACCAACACCCCCAAGTCCTTCTCCGCAGGGGTGATCTCAACCTCTTCTCTGCCCAACCTGCAGCCGTGCCTGAGATTGCTCCAACACAGGTGTAGGACTTTGCACTTGGAATGGTTAAAGTTCATCAGGTTGGCATCAGCCCACCTCACAAGCATGTCAAGGTCCCTCTGGATGGCATTCCTTCCCTCCAGTGTATCAACTGAACCACACAGCTTAGTGTCATCAGCAAACTTGCTGAGGGCACACTTAATTCCACTGTGCACACCACCCACAAAGACGGTGAACAAGATCGGTCCCAACACCAATACTTGAGGGACACCACTTGTTACTGGTCTCCAGTTGGACATGGAGCCATTGAGCACAACTCTTTGCATGCAGCCATCCAGCCAGGTCTTTACTCACTGAGAGGTCCACCTATCAAATTGATGTCTCTCCAACGTAGAGACCAGGATGTCATGTGAGACAGTGTCAAACGCTTTGCACAAGTCCAGGTAGATGACATCAACTGCTCTACTGCTGTCCATCAGTTCCACAGCCCCATCATAGAAGGCCATTAGATTGGTCAGGCAGGATCTCCCCTTAGTGAAGCCATGCTGGCTGTCTCCAATCACCTTGCTGTTTTTCATGTGCCTCAGCATGCCGTCCAGGAGAATCTGCTCCAAGATTTTGCCAGGCACGCAGGTGAGGGTTATCATTACTGAAAAAGGTAAATTTCAGTTTAAAATTTGTTAATGCCTTTTAAACTGGATAAAAGTTCTGGACAGTTGACATGCGACAGACCAAATTGTGGACTGACGCTTTGGCTTTTCTCCATTGTTGTTTATATAGGCAAAGGGAGTCAAAAGACTTTTTTTCATGCTTGTAAGATTCACAAAGGTTATACTAACACAAAACTTTAGAAAAAAAAAAAAAAAAAGACAGCCCGGCCTAGTGCATTTCAATCTGACTGGTGCTTTAAACTATAATACGAGTTTGTCTCCTACAAGATTAGTATTTTGATTTTGACACAGTAGTGCAAACACCACGATGTCTATAATAATATGTACTACAGGAAGATAAAAACAATATTTTGTGCTTCTAAAAATCTTATTGTCCACAGTTTAACTCTGGCACACCACTTAAAGTATAAGGGGAAGGAAGTCTCAAAGAAAAGAAAAGAAAATAGGAAACTAAATCTGAACTTACATGACTGTTAAAAGTAAAACATTCTACAGTAGAGTCACCATATACGTGATTTATTTCATAGAGGTCATGCAGTAAGATGTGACTGTAAACTTACTGGTAAAAAATTAAACATAGAACTATGGCATAATATTGTGAACATACACCTACAGATTAAATGGTTAGGAAATGCAAGAGTTAATATTTCTACAACAATAACTAGGTCAAGAACATAGTAGTCTGTCTTCCAGTGTGTCTTATTAAAAACTTGTTTGGGGGTTTGTTTTCTTTGTTTCTTTCTTTCAGTGAAGTGAAAGGAAAAAGAGGAAAGGCAGAGGCATGAGTTTATGATTTTGCCATCACTACTGATTGACAGAAGACTGTTAACAGAGAAGACAGACACATTTTCGTAACTGTTGGCAACAGGAAGGAAAGTACGTAACTATGTTTTTTTTAACCCCACAATGAAACATACAGCCTCAGAGTTAGAGAGCATTTACCTGTGATACTACAAGTTATTTTGCTTTTTCTATAACACTTCTTGGAAATATCATGCTGTTCAAATTTTTGTAAAATGAACAGTATTTCTGTACATTTTGCTGCATCTGTAGGTAGCAGAACAATAGTAGATAATAGATTCTGAGTGAGAGTGATTAAAGAAAAAAGCGCTACCCATTCTGTGGATAACTACAAAAGTTTGCAAAATAGTCTGCAAAAGGTCATTCTTGTGAGCTGGACTTGCAAACTTCCTAGATATTTAAAAGCAAAGATAGATACAGTCATTCTTGACTTGGAATACATCTCACATGTATATAATTAGTTCTGTTTAACCCTGAATTCACTGGCAGAAGTCTCGTGTTTTTTTCATCAGCCTTTCAAGGCTAGAACTACCCAACATTATGTGTTATTAGAGCGTTGCAGAGCCCTGAAGAAACTCAAAACAAATCGCTTGTCTGTATTCAGAAAAGCTGTCTTGTTACATATCTAAAATACTGTGTAAATCAACTTTTAATATTTCACAGTGTCATAGACCCACATGGAGTTATAACTTACTTGACTACCATTTGAATTGGTCTAGGGAGTAGACAAATTTACAAGCAAAGCAGACTATTAATTGAAATTGAAATTGTTCTTTTAATTGATGTATGTTTGACATAATTTCCATTGAAATTGTGGAGAAACAATACAGTACTGATTACTACTATTTTTCTTAATACACTTGAACATGTCCTATTTCTCATCCTCTGAGCATTAATAAATACTAGAATAAAGCACTGTTCTAAGGTATAATTATCAGCTTTTTTACACACGTTCAGTTATGCCAATTAATATGCACTTTATGAACCATGTGAGATGACATATTGCTTTCAGAATATACTCGAGACACAGTATGTCCACTAACAAAATTAAATAAATCTTAATCTTAATTCTTCTCCCCATCCCACCAGGAGTGTGGAGAGCAAGCAGCTGCATGATACTTAGTTGTTGGCTGAGGTTAAAACAACAACAATATGCATGGACTAAAATCTCTGAATAAAGTCATGTATTTTCAAGCATGAAGGCAAAACCTCATTTGGAGTTCACAGTAGTATCTGCTTTTCACTTATTTAGTATCTTACATTTTCCTCTGATCTACACTATCTACCCAAGAGATGAAAAACATGCTAAGACACAGAAAACTGGCACGTCAAGAGTGGTATGTTATGCATGAAACACATTTCCATTTATTTCTCCTTTCAGCTTTTGGCACATAAACATCCATATAGTAACATTACTTGGTAGTTTTATTACTACTACATAAACTCTAACAAAAAAAATGAATTTAACTTATACTTCAGAAATGAACCAGCAGATTAGTAGCTTTAAAGGGTAATGTATTACATTAATAATACTGCATTAAAAATTAATGTTGGGATATCTCAGTTCAAGGACTAAACTTTTTAACATTTAAATGCAATGGCTGTCCATTCATCTGGCAGACGGCGAAGCTTTTGCTATATTCAGCTGAATGAAATGGCACCTTACAAAATAGGTTTTGATACTAAGATGAAATTTGAATATTAGGAAGATAAAATTATTTATGTAGATAATCTTAGGCTTGTGAGCACAACTGGAGTTTCTTCCTTCATATGCTCCACTGCATCCCAGATCTCCTCACGCAATGCAAATCTAACAGTTGCCTCTGTTGTTTCCCAAGAAAAAAAGAGTTTTATGTTTGTTATGTCAATCAACAAGGTGAACATCCAGTTATCACTTCAACTATAGGCCCATTTCAGTATTACCTATGTAACTTCTAGCTCAAACATTTTTCCTGCTCTTCCGCTAAAAGAAAGACATTTCATTAGCCTCAAAGGGAAAATCTAATGATGCCACGTCATGAAATACCTCACTGTCATTTGGTGCTTCAGAAAAGCCTGCTGTTTGTCCTCACACTCTTCATGCAAGTGTGACTGTTTCTCTCCAGTTAACAAATTTGAGCTTGCATTAAACCTTATCAGTAAACACGGCAGTACTGCAAAATCAGCAATTAAGGCCTCAATAGCTTCTACCAATTAGAGCTCTTGTGAGCCAAGAGCTACAGCAGAGACAGATTGTACACTGGGGTTTATGAACTCATTCTTTTTGCTGTGGAACAGTTAAGTGCCTCTTTTCTGGCTACATTAAAGTAGATATAGTTGCTTTACAGTGACATATGCCCCTGTCTAAAAAAATAAAACATAAATAAAAAAGCAACAACAAAAAAAACACCCCAAAGAAGGCTGTGAATTCATTTGCTGTATCTGTTGATATACAAACAGCACTTCTTTTATTTGTTTCCGTTTTGAACCACATAAACCACCTGTGGTTTCCCACCACTATTTGTACCCCCATGCTTTCCCTGATCCAAACAAATCTATCATACACATGCTGTCATGGGAACTTTATTCACATCAGTGACCACTTCTTCATCAGTTTTGGGGAAGAAGGGAACTGCTACAATCAAGCTTTAGAAAACCATTTGCATAGACATGATATGCAGAAACGGATGATAAATTTAGATGGAGAAAAATCTTTCAGTGAAAAAAAAAATAAAATGAGACTTTGAAGGACAGCTTTAACATTTCAGATGTTAGAGTGTAAGCTTTTTCAGGCAGAGATCACAAAGCTGTTAGGCATTTCGATTTCCCCCCAGCAGTTTGACAATGATTAATTTGCACTGCAGCACTAGAAATCATGAACAATTATAAGCTGTGGTTTTCCAAACTGCTGCATATCTTCAGCACCTTTTATTTAAATGCAGATAAAGAGTCAGGCCTAAAAGAAACCGTATTATAAAAGTCAGATTTCCTTCAGGAAGAGAACACAGTTAAGTCTAATGCTAGAAAATGCCATTCACTGCATCTGTCAGGATAACTAGAATGCAATATTAAAAGCTCTTCATAAAACAGAGTGCATTTAATGTGTTAATTAATATTTTAGACTGATTTTGAAACAGAGGAAAAAAGGAGGAACCAAGATGCATATGTAACAAAATTTATATTTCATGAACCTTAATTGCTGTAACTATGGCACAGGGATTAAAGGCCTACTCCTAAGGCATCTGGTCCTGAGGACAAAATATTACACAAGCATTTCAATCTTTGGTTTCAGAAATGAAGCTTTTTTACCTTCCTGATTCTAAAGAAAAGCTGAAACACAAAATGTGAACAAACCCCATTTACATGGGATACATTTCTAAAATTACTTATCTACCCAGAAAATTAATTTTGAAAATTAGTAACTGCTCTATTCAGCGTAGTTTTTAATAGCATTTTCTAGGATTCACAGAACTTTATGAAAATTGCTGAAACAAAAGAATGAATGAATGAAACTTGACAAAAATATTCACTCCTATGGTGTGCCATGTGGATGGTGTGGAACACCTGCAAACACATACACTTTCAGAGACATTTCTAAATCAAGGGCAGATTTGGCCCTCTTCAGTAGAGGTGTTTTCTCTGTATTTTTATATAAATTTACTGCAAACTTAACTAACTGAAAAATCCCTACTGACAAGTAGAAATTAAAAGTCTATGCTAGTTGAGCTTCTTTCATCTTCACTATTTCAGTCATAATCATCCTAACAGCTATGCTTTGCTTTGTATCTGTCTAAAGTCGACTTCAAAGGGTGGCAAGTAGCACTCCCCATTTCGTTTAACTCCATTCATCTACTGCAAATTCAACTCAGACACAAGCATCAGTAAGAGCACAGCTGTGACACTACTGTGGGTTAGCTCAGGTCAACAAAAATCAGTATCGTTTACTCCTTCTTACATTTTCCTAGATCAAAAAGCCTGACATACTCTAAAAGAAGCTGTATTTCTTCATATGCTTTTCTACTGACAAGTAGGTATTTGGAACATTAGCTCAACCCTTTTAAATTAGCACAAGTAAATCAATTAAGTATATCAGGAAGTGTATCGTTTGTTTTACTCTTTCTGGTAATTTGCAGACTGCAGAATGGAAATATGTTAATTTTGTTATCAGAAGATCAATTATTTACCTACAGATTGGTCTAGGATATGTTTCACGTATAACAGGGTAGTGGATTCTGACCTGAACAAGGTGCATTACCTCACCACAATTCAAACTCAATTTTCTACATATTGCAGCAGAAAAGATTCACCTTGAATATTTCTTTTTAGGAGAAATTACTCTAAGCCACAGAATAACACTATATAGAAACACAGCAGAAACTACTGGTTTGTTTTTTCAGAGGAGAAAAAAAAAATCTAGGCAAAAATTATTTTCTGACATAGAAAATACACCTCCAAAAACATTCAGAAATGTATCTAACCCCTGATTTCTCTCAGGACACAAACTGCATTATGGTATGATTGTGTCAAAGTCATGCCAAAAGTGTTTACAAATAACATTTACTTTTCTATTTTCTCTTTCAGTTCAAAAAAATCCCAAAGCAATACATCCAAACACTATAGGTATATTATTGCATAAAAGCTGCTACAATAACATTTATCCTCAAGTACGCACAATGAGGCCCACCAGTAGAAATTTTCCTCTCATTGCCCATAAATCTCACCTAACTCTGCTCCATGGCTTCTCTACAGATGTCTCCTTATGTCTCGTTGTGCAGCTCCAGTTTCTGAAGCACCTCAGATGCATAATTCCAATGGTTTAGCTAATGTTCTCCACTGGCTGCTAAGCTGTTATCATTAGCTACAGTTCCCTTTCATGATTTGGAAGCATTAACTTCATTCCAAATGATTAGGAAACATTTGAAAAGAGTCATCTCTAATGATCCTCTGCAGGCATTCAGACCTAATTCTTCAAGATAACCTGAATGCCTGAAATGGCAGTATATAACCAATACCCTGTTTGACCTCCGGGTCTTGGGCAAGTCCTGTACTGTGCAATGGCTTATGTTCTAGAAATAGAGCCTTTGCACTAACATTTCTACTCTATCTTAAAAAAAAAAAAAAAAAAAAAAATGCAGTCTTCTGCTTTACTAAGAACTCTGGGACCATAAAAATAATTCCATTCCTGCTTAGAAGTCTGCTTCCTTTCTTTTGCTCCTTATTCCTTCTGCTATATTTTCATATTTATATATTTAAATACATCTTACGCCATTATCATAACAGCTGTTAGAGATTCTGTTCCAAAAGGGGAAGTTCGATTTTCGAATTTTTTACTCTGCTTTTTGTAAACTTCACTTTCACTAATTCGCACCACTTACAACTCGCATGCAAATGTAGATTTATCACTGAGAAACTTTTTGCCTGTTGCACAGCTTTTCCTGCTGTTTGATCCTACTACATGCTAAAAGCAATTAAAAATGTACCTATGCAGAACAGTGAGATCTAATGAGAGGAACAATCACATCCACCAAACCCAGCAGATCTAATTCATACATACTTTTGTATTTACAGGAATAGGATATTTGCTTATTTTTGAAATTTCCCTTCCTTTTCTTCTTCTTTATGATGGGTCTAAATTAGAATTTTCATTATTAAAAAACCCTAAACCTCAGGATTATTAAATTATTGGGAAAATGTAACATGATCAAGGAATTGAGTTTCATTAAACATTATTACTACTTTAAGTGTGTTAACATAGCATAAGCTTCAGAGTGTATTCCATCATTACACATCACATTAGCCTTTTGCTTTGAGCTGTAATGTACTGTAGAGAATACAAATCTTTCAGTGATTTCAAAAGGCTGCCGAAAAAGATAATTTTATTATTATTATTATTAAAGGTAAAACAGTACCCTGACAATACTAGCTGTTACAAATATTTTTTTGGAATTACTCACACCAGCATTATTATTCTGGACAAATTGTATCATAAAATCATAGAAGCATAGAATAGTCATGGCTGGAAAGGACCTTCAGATCATATAGTTCCAATCCCCCTGCCATTGGCAGGGACACATCCCACTACACCATGTCACCCAAGGCTCTGTCCAACCTGGCCTTGAACACCACCAGGGATGCAAATTTAATTAACTATTTTTTAACTTTATTTATTTCTTTTCAGTAAATGCTTCTGTAGTGCTTTTTTATTGCACATACTTTGTAGATTTCCTCAAGAAACAACGCATTTTGTCATCTCTACACTCTGCAAGCGGACTCAACTGATTGTTCCTACAACCTGCACAAAGTCCCACAGATC
>JASSUY010036248.1:0-57239 GCA_032466535.1 Forpus xanthops
CTCGCCCCCGGCGCCCTACCGCCGCGACGGGGTCGGCGGTTGTCGGCGGCTGGGGGGTCCCCGAGCGGGGGGAGGATGCTGCCGGGGTCCATCCAGATCTCCGGGGAGACGCTGTCGGGGGCTGAGATCCGAGACATCTGCGAGAGCCTGCGGGAGAACTCGGTGCGGCTGCTGTCGCTGCGGGGCTGCCAGCTCTCCGAGCGGGACTTCGGGCATGTGTGCCGGGGGGTGGCCGAGTCCCGCTCCCTGGCGCAGCTCAACCTCAACCTGGGCATCGTCTCCAACATCAACCGCGTCAAGCAGCTGGCCGAGGCCCTGAAGACAAACCGCTCCGTCCAGTCCCTCTTGTGAGTGCGGCGGGGCGGGTGCATCGCGGGGTGCCCCTGGCCCACTCCGGGCGGGGAAGGGTCTTTCGGGGCTCGCAGATCCGGGCTGACCCTTGAATTTAAGTCCTGTCGGAGGAAAAATGCCCTTGACGCTTTAACCCCTTGCCCTTCACCGGGCTGGGATGGAGCTGCCTCTGCCCTGCCGGCTGGGCACGGTCCTGGCTCTCGCAGTCTGAGCCTCTCCAGCCTGGCTGGCCCGGTGCTGGGGCTGCCACTGCCCCGCTGGCATCCCCTGCACACCCCAGGGGGGAATACCGTAGCGGTGAGGCTTCCCAGCGATTTTCCCCCACGTGGGGTTAGCATTTATCATCCTCCTCATTCCGTGTGCTTCTACCTCCCCGCCAAGGTTAGTTAGCCCCCGGAACGAAGGCTCCGTAGTAATTTTCCCTTTTACCTGTGCAGCCTCCATGGGAGTCCCCTGACAGATGCAGGCTTGGCCCTCCTCAACCCTGCTCTCTCCATCCACCCCTCGCTGGTGGCTCTGGATCTAGGAGACTGCATGCTGGGTGATGAAGGCATCAACCTTATCTGTGGGCTCCTGCCGCCTGATGGGGCCAAGTCCGGTAAGCACCAAGGGCGGTGGGCTGCACAATGACCAGTGGAGCTTTCACATAGAGCAGATGCACATAGCAGTAAATCCTCAGCCTTGGAGGAGGCCAGCTCTATCATTTGCCTGGGCTGAGGAACTTAAGCAGAAAAGCCAAGCAACAGAGGAGCAGTTCCGTTGGGGAGGCATGGACTTTCTGCTGTTGATCTGCCCTGCTGATAGTTTGGAGTTCAGGGCCCAGTAGGTTGCTTCTTGTTCATGACAGGAGCATTTGAAACTGGAGCAGGGGGCAGCTTGGACTTTGAATTTATTACTTTGCATTTGTGTGTTGATAATGACCATAGATAAATATATGGTGTGCCCCCACCTCAGCCTTTATTGTCACTGCCTGGGAATTGTCCCTGCATGTGGGTGCACTCCCTGAGTGCGTAGGTGCATGGTAACCTTAATGCCAAAGCTCAGATCTTTGCAGGGGATGATCTCTGGTGGTCAGAGGCCAGCCAGCTAATAAAGCTGAGAGCTGGCATGTGCTGAGGTAACACCACTCCTCTCCCGACTCACAAAGTGCTTTCCACTGCTCCCCAGCACTTTCTAGGTGTGTGCTTACAGTGCTACTGATGCTGTTATCTCTGCTGGCTACCCCCACCCCCAGCTGCAGGCTTCAGAGCCGACTGTCCCTGTTATCTTCTCTCTAGTCTGTCACCTCATGCCACCTCCTTCTTGTAGGTCATCTCACACACACCTTACTTGTTTCCATTCTATTTAGGGTAAGCAGGACACAGGATGGGAGCAGAGAAATAGGGTTGTCACAGCATGGGCAAATGAAGAGCTACTGCTGAAAGCAGTGAAATATTTCGCTGTTTAGTGAAATATATTGTGATGTTTGTCAGAGTAAACCAAACCCTTTAGCATGTCAGAGAACAGGAGACATGACCCAAAGCTGTTCTGGTTAGTTCCCCTGAGACTGCCTCGGTGACTCTAAGGCTCTGGCTTGGCTTCTGTCTCTTCTCCAGGCCTCAAGGAGCTAACTCTGAGCGCCAACCCAGGTGTCACAAGCAAAGGCTGGGGACGCCTGGCCATTGCAGTGGCTCACAGCTCCCAGCTCCGTGTGCTGAACCTGGACTACAACCCCCTAGGTAAGCTGGAGGCCCAGGGAGGAGGAGCAGGAGATGCTGCACTATTGCCTCTCAGCGTTTGTGCACTAAGCTGGGTGGCTGAGGACCAAGATCTACAAAGGTGGTGGTAGAGCATCACCAGTGGGAGGGGGCAGTTTCTTTCATAGATGCCTTCTGATCCCCAGCAGTGAGTTCACCTTGGCATGTGCCTTCAGTGTAGGGAAAGCCACCCTTCCTGTTCTGCTTTGTATGGGGTGGCCACATGCCCTGCAGAGAGGTGCAGAAAGGAGGTTGTGCCTTGCACGCTCCACTACCTTTGTCATCATATTTGCCCCTCCATGTGTCACCTGTTCCTGAAGCCCTGGGCCCTGATGCTGGTTTGGCAGATGCAGTATGTCCCCACACTCCCCCCTTCATCTTCCTGGTGGAGCAGGGAGGAGGAGGAAAGCCTGGCACTCGTTGCCATAGAAACCAACTCTCTCCAGCTCTGATGCAAGGTGGTGAAGAGGAGACCAGGCCGTGCCCCCTGAGCGCCAGCAGGGCACTCCCCTCCTCACCCAGTCTGCTCTAGGAACAGGAATCTCCCTGCAGGCCCTGTCTGTCTGACCAGGTACCTCCTCCTGGTCAGGAAAGGTCCCAGGGTGTTACCTGGCAGCAGCCTGTTGTTTTTTCTTTCCAAGAGAAGGTATCGCAGTTGTACAATATCTTGGCACTCACACAGGAATATCAGGAGAACATGCTGGATCCTGCTCTTCTCAGCAGCATCGATCTTTAATGCTCCTGGTCCTGCTGCAGCCACCCTCAAATCCTGTTCCCTTTCTGGTGTGATTGTGCAGAGTCCTCTGTCCAACTACAACCTCCCCCTAGACTGAGGTATTCACCTCCTTGTTCTGCATCTGGGATACATTACAAGGATTGTTAAAGGCCCTCCCATCCTTAAGTAGGAAAAATATTTGGGCAGATATGGATCCTTGTGGAATAAACCCAATTTCACTGTGTTACTTTGTGTTCCCCCGATAACTGGTGATTGCTCCCATTACTACAAAATGGTGTACCTTTACCTTGTTTCTTTTCTCAGTTAACAGCTTACCCCCTCCCCACCCACAGGGTAACTGAGATTTGGAAACCAAGAGATTTCTAAATAGTTGGAGGATGTTTCCATGACAGCCCAAGGCCCATGAAGGCATGTAGTATTATATGAGAGAAGGCAGGCGCTGCTGACAGCCCCGGTTTGCTTATCCGACAGGTGACCAGGTAGCAGGGATGCTTGCTGTTGCTGTGGCCTCCAGTCGAACCCTCGAAGTTCTGGACTTGGAGGGAACAGGACTTACCAACCAGTCAGCCCAGGTATGACAGTACACTGTTACTCTACAGCATCACTGACATCTCAAGGGCATAGGCCTTAGCTGTTTATAGAGGCCCCAGGACCTACGCCTGCTTCTACTCCCTGGCCCAAGTTCACAGGCACTCCTTCCCTCCCTGTGCCCAGGGCTGATGTTGCTTTCCCCTGGCCCTTACAACTATAGGAGGAGCTCGTAAGGCACAGCTCTGACCTAGGGCTCCTGAACCTCCCCCGTGTCATCAGGGAGAAATACACAACTCTTTGCAGTTTGGAGAAAGTAAGGGGTTGGATTTGTGGTTGAGGATCAGAGCTAAAGCTTTGTGGACAGATACAGGCCAACGCTTGTTAGCATAGGCTCTCCTCTCGGAGTCCCAGCTCCCAGCAGGAACAGGGGATTAGCCTATAGAGCCAGGAAACCCAGGCTCAGCTGTTCCCACAGAAAGATGGAAAGTTCTCAGGCTCTTGGAAAGCCTGGAGTTTGCAGGGAGACGGAGCACTAATGCTCTTTCTGCTCAGCCTAGCTGCTGTTTATGTTGCTTGACAGCCTGTTTATCTTGCTCTCCATCTAGACCTTGCTGGATATGGTAGAGAATTACCCCACAGCCCTACGGACACTCATCCTGGCAGAGAACAACATCAGTCCTGAGCTACAGCAGCAGATCTCTGACCTGCTTTCAGAGGGTGAGGAAGAGGAAGAGACAGAGGCTCGTGAAGTCACAACCAGGGAGAAGAACCCCTGGATCTGCCAGAACAGTAAGAGCTCTGGGACCTGGGCTGCGGGCAGGGGCTGACAGGCAGGAACTGGGGTGTCTGTTCTTTTGTCGTAGGACAGGTAAATAGAGTCTGTCCCTTATCCGTGTTAACTGGCATCCAGACAGCCTCCAGGTGCAACCTTCATGTTAAGTAGCATTGGGCTGAGCTGCACTTGGAAAAGCAGCCTCCAAGGACAATGCAGCAGCTGCAGCAAGTTCCAATGGTGCCTCAGAGGCATTTCCCTGATGCTGCAAGAATGAAACCTTTGTGCAGTCTTAAAACTCAAGGGCAGGAGTGTCGAGGACCTCATGGGCCTTTGCCAAAAATCCTAGCCAAAACTCATGTCATTCCTCATGCTTCCTGAATCTCACTGCAATCTGCACAGCATCACCTCACCTATTCCTATCTATCTCTGCATCCCGAACATGTGAAGCATTAGCCAGGTGCCACAGTGTCTCTGTTGCTTGTAACATACAAAAAGACATATTATGGAGATAGCAGTAGCCTGTTGTGTATTGTTTGTATATATGATACTGTATATTGTCATGCCTGTGCCCTGATCCTGCTGGTTTTTGTTTTGTGTTGGTTTTTTTACCTTTAGTTGTCCTTTCTCCCCTCCTGTTTCTCTTATCAGACTATCAGGAGACAAACCCGGTCACTCCCTTAGCCTCAAAACATCTGATCCTCATTTATTAGCACCATAAAAATCCTTCTACTAACAGCTCTGGCCAAATTTTGGATCCAGATTCCAGAAATTGATCCCCAGAATATTGATCCCATACGGCAGTTTCCAATGTGTAGGATGGGATCACACAGAAACACAGCCACTAAAAGATGTCCCTTGCCTACAGGAAAAAAACAGGGTTGTTTTCTGTTTATAAAGGCTTCAGGATGGGAAACTGGTACCCTGCTGAGTTTCTTACTTGCTATGCATGCCCATCCTCCTTGCAGCTGATTCACTTGGCATGGGAAGAGTTCCTGGCTGGTGCTCTGTGTCACCACAGAGCCAGAGCTGCTCTCACCTTCCTGCAGCAGGAAGGGAAGGGCTGCACAAACCCTCCATTCATGCAGCACAGAAGGTCAGGATTTCCAGGCCTCTCCTGCCCTGAAACGGCTGCTTGCCCACTGCCTTCCCTGCTTGTGGGAAGGCAACACCACTGCCTTAGGTGGGTTTGGCTGGCTTGGAGCCTGCCAGCCATGTCACACCTGGGCATTCTCTGCATGAAAAGACACAGGGTGAGTGCAGATTTGAAGGCCTGTGCAGGGCTGGGTAAGGCATGGTGGAGTCAGCACAACCAGTGTCACCTGCAAGTGTGTATGGGGAGGGTTTAGAGCTGATGGTCCTCTCAACCACCAAGATAACAAATGCAGATTCCCCACCAGAACTTACTCCTCTTACTGCTGTCTCTGCCTTCTCCCCTCCCAAACATCGATTTTGTTCTGCTGCGTGGCCAGAGTAGACCTAGTTACTAATCTCACGGTCCTCTAAGCAATTTGCTTCCCACCCTGCTGCACTATAATTCCTCATCCTCACCTCTGCATCTGGAATACAGCTTGGCACTCTGGCAGCCCAAGCAGCTCATGGTTTCCTCCCTCTCTCACCACAGATTCCAGCTCCCAGATGGTCCTGATGACGTCAGGCCTCGGTGACAGCCTCTTAGCAGAAACAGAAATGTAGCTGGGCTACCCTGCCTGCTTCTGCCGAGAAGAGCACTGTGCCCGCAGGCAGTGGGCATCCACAGCTCCCTGCCACCGGTGGGCTGCCCCAGCTGTCTCCTCACACATTTCACACCCTGTTGATGCCTCTCCTGGTTCTCTGAGTGCCGGAGCCTGGCCCAAGCGAATCTCTACACGTCTATGTGTTGTCATGCACCACATTGGCCGCTTGTGCTTGTCCAGTCGCTGCCTGTGTAGCTCACGCTGCCCTGCCTCCCCCTCCTGTGCCCTGCTGTGCCTGCAGGGAACAAGCTGTATTTATTCAGATGCGCATAAGAGATGTTCTTTCTATTGCTTGTACTGCTGTTGCAATGAGAGTTTTATAAAGGTCACAGACATGGCACCACTCATGGCAGTGTCCCCTCCATCACTCTGCACCCTGTGCAATGGGGCAGACACTGGCAGGTACCAGGAGCAGGCAGGTGGTGTGTGGGGCCTTGGAGCACCAGCAATAGCCTGCCTCGCCCGCAGGCTCTCCTGCTCCCTGCAAGTGCAGTGTCTGAGGATGTTCACCTGGCCCCACAGGGAGGCTGGTCATAGCCTGATTTAGTAACCCTCTGTCCAGCAGCAGAAGACAGACCCCCTCTGCATAGAGGTTGGCACCAGGTGGCTCCCTCAGCACTAGGTTTCATTGCTCAGCCAGGTGGCCTTTGCTGGAGCTACGTGAAGAGTATGTTTCAAGGCTCAGATTAGGCTGGAAGATTCAGTTGTGGCAGCAGCTGCTACTCAAGGGAACACAGAATAAAATCATTAATTATGGGGACAAAGAAACAAGAAACTGCCCCTGTGTTCCATACACCCAGGTCAGAAGGGCACAGGCAGCATAACTTGGGAGACGGAGGAAATTTCATCATAGCCCTCTGACCTCTCCGCCAGCAAAATGCTTGAAATGGGGTAGGCAGAATTTTATGAGTAACACTGAGGCTGCTTACAGCACAGTAAGCTTCACTGTAGTTTTTTTACTAGTCAAACCTTTACAGCCTTTAAGTAATGTGAAAATTGCCCACATTGTTTTCAGTGTTTCTCAAAGTAGCCTGGTTAAATAATCTGCCCTTTTTTTAAGCTGCTGCGAGCTTCTGAGTCAGAAGTGACAAAAGTGCTGCTGTGAACAATGAATTCTGGTCTGCAGGCTCAGTCTGATCTTTGAGCTGACAGTCTGAATGTACAGACCCAAAGTGAAGTTTGCAGAGCCTGGATAAAATTAAAGAAAACCACAGCTCATCCCCACACACTTCTCCTTACCTGGGATTGCACCTCTTCGCCAACACAGATGACTTGATTTGCACAAGCACCTGGAATCAGGCTGCTGCTAAAGTGGGCAGTCAGGCTGAGCAATGAGTTCACAGCTTCCTGGAAAGCTCACAGGTCACAGGATCGCTCTTCCTTGGGAGAGCTAATATGTGGCACACTCAGTTCAGCAAACCTGGGACACTGTACCATGAGAGGCTCTGTTTCCTTACATGCTCAAGATCAGTCCAGGTCTTTGCTAACAGAGAACACTGTGGCCACTGACACCTACTTTTAAAATAGTTTATTTCTGGTCTTAAAATATACATCAGTTTGAAAATTTCAGAAAAAAAAAAAAACCACATTAGTTACAGATTAACAGTCTGGAGTTGGGACACTGAAAATGGGGTCAGCTCAGAGCCCCAGAGCCAATACTGCCGGAGGCCAGCAGGAGTGCAGAGGTCAGGCACCACGGCTGCTGGGAAAGGGCTATGCTCCTCTTGAGGCTCCCCCTCAACCTCTGCCAGCAGCCTAATGCTGTGAAGAAGGGTCTGGTGAGGCACTGGGCACCCCTTTGCCACCCCTCCATTTCTCTTTTAAGCCTACCTTGACTAAAGGTAGCAGAGGGAGGCTGGCTCTGCCCAGCACCATCAGCACTAGCTGTTTCAGCAAGAGTGGAGTTTGTCCACTGACCAGCACAGCAGGAGATCGGGCAACACCTCCCCCTCAGGGAGCCAGAGGAGCTCACTCAGTGAGCATCCAAGCCCAGGTGATGTCCGTGAGGCAGGAGCTGGCAGCCAGTGCATGTATAAGCCCTCAGCAACACTGCAGAACAGAAGAAATGCAGCAGTGGAGCAGCTGATGAAAGCAAATGCAAGGACCTCACCACCACGTTCAGGTCCGGGGAGATGAACACCCTGCAGGCTTAGAGGAGGCTCCTGCTCTCAGCAACAGCCTGTTTTGCACAGGTATCCAGCAAAATACTGTAGTGAAACACCAAGTTCCACCTCCCTGCCAGAGGGTGGCATCCAGCTCCACAATGTTGGAGGTGGGAAACAAGGCAGCAGGGGACATAAAGCAACCTCCAGAGCAGCCGCAGGCGCCTGCAGCTCCCTTTCACAGGCCCTGGAGCCTCCAGGCTCGAGCTAAAGCCCTGGCTGGCCCCAGCTGCAGGCCCTCTGCAGAAACAGGGGTTTCAGGAGGGGAGCAGGGCCCGAGACAGCTCTTGGCCGCACATCTTGCTGTAAGCTATGAACAGAAGCTCCCTTCCCTGAAAAAGGGCTGCTGGCTACAGACTAGTGGAGAACTCCTGCTGAGTAAGGTGGGAAGACAACACAAACCCAACTCAAAAAACAGACAGCAGGCTGAGGACAGCCAGTGGGTTCAAGGAGTACATGGCAGAGGGAATTAGGCTACCCTGTCTTGCACCCCTTGGGGAGCCAAGAAACACCAGACAGACAAGGGCACAGGACAATATTAAAATAGAATGCCTGGGCTTTGTAAGCCCTCAAAAAAATACCTACATCTACAGACCTCTCCCCTTCCCTCCCCCCTAAACAAGATGCCAAGCAACAAAAGACTTGAGATGAAAAGTCACACATCACACTACACTAGGAGAAATGCACAGAGAGGCGCTATCCAGAAGGGGAGGCCCCAGAGAGGCACCAGAGCTAGCCTGGAGCCCCCAGAGAAGGGGGTGTGCAAGGAGCCCCTGGCAAAGGGCTGCTGCTGAGCCATGAGGTAGTGTGTCTACAGGGAGCTGCCCTCACATCCCTGCCAGCCCTGCACTGAGCCCAGTGGCATCCTTCACACCTTGATCACCTGGAGCAAGGCCTTGTTCTTGAGTCTGGAGGGGTTTCTGCAGGTTGGAGGCCAGGAACAGAAGGAAGCGCAGCTCCGAGCTGAGCCTTCTCAACACACCCTCAATGCAGGCATCGACTGGCTGCCAGCGGCTGTGTCTGTTTATGCAGGGCGGGGAGAAAGGAAAAACAATACACCCCAAAAACAAAGGCTTGAAAAGAAGAAAGAAGCCCACCCAAGAGCAAAGCATCAGCACCGAACAAACAAAACAACAGCACAAAGAGCGGGGGAAGGTGTGAGGGACACACAAACACAGATCCCAGTGCCCAGGTGGTGCCTCCCCAAACCACCCCAGCAGACAGCACCCATGCTCCACGCCACAGAACCAACATCCGTGCACTGCCTCAGGGGAGGCTGGATGCTGAGCCCAATGCAGGAGCCAAGCAATGGGGACCTGCAGAGGCAGATTCTGGTGAACCACCCAGAGGGCAGCTGGGAAAAACAAAACCAGCAGGAAAATGAGACACCAGAAATCCCAGCACATCCCCAGGGGCACAGAGCCATCTGCTGGGAGAGTCCTGGTGCCCCACTCACAGCCACTGGCGGCTCCCAGGGAATCAAGACACCACCACACAGGCACTCTGCCCTGTTGGCACAAGTTGAAAGAGAGCAGAGCACCTGCAGGCAACCAGCATGAGAGCACCCAGGGCCTCAGGTACCTGAGTGGGAAGGGGGAAGGAAGATGTGAGCATTAAGAGGCACAGGCACCAGGACAAGGAGAACCAAGAATGAGCTCCAGTACAGGCACCAGTGGGAGGCTGTGAAGAGAGCTGCGACTGTGCCAGGGCAGTGGGTGCGCTTCTGCACACTGTGTGTGCTAGTATTGTGGGCCTGAGGCGCTGGGGAAGGTGGACTCCAGCCCTTCCAGGTAGCAAAAGAAGAGAATAAATACAAAATTTCAGAGCAGAGCCCCCAGGAGGAGGGTACTAAAGGGGATTCTTCCTCAGAAGTGGACAGATGGAGGCATCCCACAGCTCTGCAGCTTGTGGCTGCTTCTTGCCCTGCCTCAGCTGAGAAGGTTGCCTTGCTCCTGGGCTTGCGTCAGACTGTCCTTGCGATGTAAGTGGTGGACCCCCATCCTCTTGGGGCTGCGGTGTGGCCGACTAAAGGGAGGCTTAACCCTGCCTTCCCCACTTTCTTCTTGGGCACCTCCTTGGTTGCTCTCCTTGCTTCCCTGGAGCAACATTTCTCTCTCCTCAGCTGGGCTCTCAGGCAAGCCAAGGTCTACATAGTCCTTGTGCTTCTCTGGTGAGGGGCTTCCAGGCTCAGTGGTACCTCCACCACTTTCCTGCAACAGCTTCTGAGCTTCATCCTGGGAGAAATCTGTACCATAGTCTGAGGAGAAATGGCTCCTGCGGGCTCTGGACTCAGTGCTGTCCGTCTCCACACTCGAGTCCCGGCTCACAGTCCAGCTGCAGCTCTGTGCAGATTCCTCACCATCAGAATAAACTGATGCCGCCCTACCCAGCTCCTGCATAGAGCGGCTGAACCTCTTCTGGAGCTCAGGGGCTGTGTCGCGACCAAAAGCCGTGCGGTTCATCAGCACCCGCTCCGAGGTGGGGGGAGCCTTGTCCACAAACATGCGCTGCCAGTTGGCCAGCAGGTCCTCCTCAGAGCTGGCAGAGCTGGCAAAGGCGCTGGGGATCTGGGGGGGGCTGCTGAACGGGCTGCTCTGGGAAGAGCCGTGAAGCCGGGCTGCTTTGGGTGACTGCTGACAGGAGCAGCTGGAGGCTGAACGGCGCCCTTCGGAGGCAGGGCTGTTGGGGAGTGTCTGCTGCCTGTCACAGCTCTCGTCTTCACTCTGCACCAGGCTGAGGGATATGGCCTGGCGTGTAGCATACGTGCAGTTGGGCAGAGGGCTGTTCTTTGGGATCCTTACCTTGTCTTCAGAGAACTCAATCACTTTGCGCCCAGGGTACATCGGATGGGGAGGTGATGGTGTAGGGTACGGGCTTAGCTTCTCAAAGGCAGGCACCTCCTCTGGCACACTCTCCACATTGCTCTGAGGCTTGCAGCCACCATTCTGTTGTTTTCCTGCATCTCCTCCCTCCTTCTCCACCTGTTCTGCGCTGCTGCAGGCATCAGGAGGGGCTCCACTCATGTCCACGTGCACAAAGACATCCTCAGCCATGGGACAGCTGCCACTGCTAGACTTGGCTGAATTCAGAACCAGAGATTCTGGTTTCTCCAAGACTCTGGCAATGACCGAAGTGGGAACAACATCAGATGGGGCCAATGTGTGGGTTGCTTCTTGACCAGGGCCTGTGGACTCCTGAGTGCTGTGCAAATGCTTATTGACCATGTCCTGCAGCTCATAGGGAAGCTACGGAGAAGGAAAAGGGCATTAGAAGGGGGCTACCATGCAAATTACTCACTTCCAAATAACCTGCCTGCTCCAACTAACCTTCACATGTACTTTGTACTCCTCATCTTGACCCTAACAGTAACCTACCTTACCCCGAGAAAGGCATCTCTTTCCAAAGCTGACCTGCCCCCATGAGCAACTGTCAAGGATCTAGCTGTCACACCAGTCATGTTTCTAGGCCATGTTCACAGGCCCCACAGTGCAAAGTCAGAAAGACTGCCCATGGTCTCAGTCCCTGATGCCTGTGAGCATAGAGACAAGGCTCAGCCAGCGAATGCTAGGAAGGGGTCTATTGATCTGTGGAAAATCAGCTGGTGGTTGCACTGAAGTGACTCAACAGCCCCCAGAGCTGGGATCCACAGTGCTCCCTGAACACAGTCACTGCAGCTATGCTGCCTTGGCAGCCTGCCCAAAAAGCAGAATCGATGCCTTCCCTTGTTCTCACCAACTCATCCCACCTCCTCCCTCTCCGTGTTTCAGAGAGACAAACATAGGGTTTATTACCAAAGCTGCAGGACTGGGATCTCAGCACTGCTCCTTCTCCTGCAAATGGGCACTACAGCTCTCCATCACCTTGCCAGGCTGCCTTCGCCTCCGTCACCACATCCATGCACCACATAAAGTGGAAAGCAGAGCTCTCTCTCAGGGTCTGGCCCATCAGAGGCAGGAGGAAAGGGAGGACACTGCATGACAACAGCTGGCTGTGAGGCTGTCTGCACAGCTGCTCAGCATCAACCCCCTGCCAGTGAAGCCATGTGGGACACGATGTTCTGAGGGGAGAATGCAAAGCTTCAGGGAGGAGAGACAGCTGGGAGAGAGGTCAAGGTTACTCCAGCAGTAACTGATACACTGACCTCAAGAGTGCTAATTTGAGACACAATGGGGGAGGGTGACATACTGGTCACCTGCTAAGTTAAAAAAGACAAACACATGGTTTTGCTGAGAGGAACCTAAGAAGGGATGGAGACTGGGGGTATGGCAAAGAGAGTGCTGCAGTAGGGACCTGTATAATACTTCCAACTGAAGAAGTGATGCTACTAACGTGGAAGGCCTGAACTCCATCTTTGCTTATCCTGAGGGCAGGATGAGCTGAACAGACTCCACGAGGGGGAGTATTATTTGGTACCAATACCAGCTTCTCCCACTCAGGCCTAAAAGACACTCTGAATGCTGCCTCCTACATTTCTCCTCAGAGTAAGAAGTGAAGCCAGGCCAGACTATTGCAGCTCAACTAACAGGCACATGGACCTTACATGTGGCCAGGTGAGGAAGGGAAGAAGACAGAGCAGTGTAAGAGAGAGGTCTGTCCTCCTGCCAGCTCCCATCAGGCACCCTGGCAGGCTATCACATTCAAGGTTATTGTGCTTTTTATAACAGCTCCTAGCTGAGCTGTGAAATGGAGCTGGTGTGAAAGAGGAGATGGTAGAGGCTCTGTGCTGCTTCTCAGTGGGAGTGGGAGCAGGAGCCCTCCCCCACCCTCTATCTGAGGCTGAAGGAGACCCACAGCCCTGCAGAGAAAGCTGAAGCAAGCAAGATGCAGGCAGGACCACAAACCCTTCTTCCCCACCTCAGCAGGACTGCTACTCACATCAGCAAGCTTGTGGTTCCTGAAGTGGGACTTGTTACACTTCAGCAGCTGTACTGCAAGGTTACAGTCCTGTCGATAGCGCTCCTGCAAGAAGGGCATAGGTGTGCAACAGTGTTAGGCTGGACTCATCTCTTACCCAAAAACGGACCATCTGATCAGATGCTGCTTGCACAGAAGCAGGAAGAGGTAGGTGATGAATCATTCATGAGGACACCTGCCATTCTCTCTTTTCCACACCCGTGTATTTTCTTACAACTCAGTCAAGGTGTTCCTTTAAACTCCAGTCCTTGTTCCAGACACATACAGTCAGTGTGTCAACACCCTCTCCCTCAGGGGATTTTAATAATCTCCAAAAGTGCCACCAGATTTGCTATCCCATCCCAAAGCTCTCAACCATGCCTGAAGACACCACCCTCTTGCAAACAGACAGAATGGAGGGAGCTGAGAGCAGTTAATAGAAATAAGCATCAAACCCAGGAATTTCTCTATTAATGGTGTAGAAAAAGCATCAAATTCCTCTCAGCACTTGAATAAAAGACCTCTCTGCTGGTACAGCCTGGACTCTGGTCAAATTAAACTCAAAAGAGCCAATACCTCAAACTTGAAGATCAGTTCTTCCTTGCTCAACCCCTCAGACCTTTTCATGTTTGACCCTGCTGCTGTGTGTAGCTTCTACGCTTTCATACACACTGAAGTCATTCATGTGCTTCTTTACACAAACAACTTTCAACAAGAGAAAAAGCCCACACCTCACATACTTTCACAGCCATTTGCAGAATGACACTTACATTGAGTTCCTCCAGTTTATTGATGGTAGTTTTGGCATCAAGCAATTTATTAGTGAGCTCTACAATCTCCCAGTCCAGCGTCTTGCGGTCCATCTCTGCCTTTTTAATCTGGGATGCAAGAACACTAAATGTAAATCCTCCCAGAACAGAAGCACTTGGCTTCACCACCCACCTCTACCCAAGCATAGCACAATGACATGCTCAGCGGGGACACAAAAACTTCCAAACATAGACAAGGGGGACAGCTACAGAGAACAGGTTGAGTCTGAACCTCCCTAATACAGTATCTCTTCCAACAGCACAACCATGTTTCCTCTCTGCACTGGTTCACACGGTGCCTGGTGGAAAGCTAGTGGTTTTGAACAATCAATCTCATCCTGCCACTGGCAACAAAGACTTCTGAGCTTGTGATACCCAGCCCTCTTCTCTGGGGCAACAGAACAAGAACACTGCCCATAAAGATTCAGCAGTCAGTGCTGAATGGACAAAACGGTTTTTGGTAGGGTGAGGGCATCATCTTTAAAGGGTTTAAGCCTTGCTCTAGTAAGAAAAAGGACCTTTATAGCTTCACCTAAAGGTCAGTTGATGCCCTCCCTAAAGCAGACAATCTTGCCTCTTTACAGTCCCTAACAGTTGAGATCCAGGGCTGATAGAGACCCAGATGTAATAGCAGAGAAGGGTAACAGTTCTGAACAACCAAGCCACTCCCTTCTCAAGAAGTTCTTCCAACACTGCCCAAGGGTGCTTGAGGCTGCAACAATCGGGGCCCAGCTGTGCATCAGGGTGCAGCACAGCGACACACAAGGGGTCAGGTTCAGGTAGGACAATGCTTTACATGTATACAGTCTCTTCAGGCACCAGCACAATGAATATAAACTCAAGAAATTCAAGTGCTAGAACCAAAGAAATGTCCTCCTGGGATACAGGGAGGCAATCAGCATCTCAGCTGTTCAACTTGCCTGCTCACAGCTGGGAAGCAGAAGGAAAGAGAGCAAATAAGGCCCATAGCCATCTGTATCTTGTGCAGTGCCCCAGCTTATGGGCACCACTTCCCAACACACCATGCTCCAGCTGGCTCAGAGTCAAATGCTCTTCAGATGGAGCACTGCAAGCTGGAACGTGCTGCATCTGTGGGCAGCTGCTGGATACCAGGTGAGCCCTCGGCTGGACGAGGGCTGGGGCCCCTCCATCTGGGGTGGTGTTTGTGGGACTGACAATGGAATTAACAGGCTGAAACACGTAAAGAGGAGAAAGAAAAAACACACAAACGAAAAGACGCAACTGCAAAAATCCAGCTTTGGCTGAGAGAGGCCTGAGAGGTGAGTGCGCCCAGCGTGTGCCAACGGCAGCATGGGGAGGAGAGAGAGAGGGAGGGAGAGAAAAGAAATAGCCATGAGTGTTATGAATGCACACAACAGACATATACACACATTGGTTCTGTTCTGACTGCCCCCTTTCTCCCAGGATGACCACCCTGAGACTGGCTGACATATCCCTGGCATTTTGAAAGGGACTGAAGCAACACGACGGAATACCATGCAATTATGTGTTGTGAGGAGCCAAAGCTCACATGCATGACCAAGTAGGGGCTCAGTAAATGGAGAAAACAGCTCATGACACTAGCAAGAATGGGGAACAGACAGTCAAGGCCAAAGTCTCACCCTTCACCCACTGCTACATCTGCTGAATAAAGCCAGGCCCCCTCACCCCATCTGTTCCTAACACACAGGTCTCTTCCACCTCCTCTCTGTAGTTACTTAATAGGGCACTTACCAGGGCATGCAGCTTCTCCTCCAGGTCCTGGTTGGTTCTCTGGGAAGCAGTATAGCTGTTCTGCAACCTACAGAAACGAGATTGTACACATGGGAATGGATCTCAGGCACCTACTCAAGTCCTCTCCATAGCTGCCAAGCAAAACGCCAACTCCACAACTACAGAAAGACTGGTACTAAGACAGTCAGGTGTATTACCTATACCTTACCTCTGCCACATAATGGCCTTCAGGCCCCAAGTTACTGGAGGCAAGATAAGGTTGGCTGGGTGAAAGGATCTGGCAGAGGAGGATGTAAATGACTTGAGGACTCCTCCAAGCTATATTATGTATCAGCATGTGACCAGTGACTGGCACTGATTTTTAATTGAGATATTTTCCAGGTAAAGTGATAATGTACTCTTTTGTAGCCATCAAGAGAATGGAGTGTAGAAGGAGCCATCAGTGGCTCCTTTCACACATGTTGAGTAACCATCCAAGCTGGATCCTGCCTTCCATGAAGAGCCTTTAACTCCCCCACAATCTAGGAGTGCACCTGAGGATGCAGCATGGTTTTGATTCACAGCACAGGGCACAGCCTGCTCATGCCAGCTGAGCGAGTCCTTGGTGGGAGGAATCTCCCCGATTTTTTTACTCTCATTTTCTTTTTCATACCTACGGAATTTGTCCTTGAATTTCTCCAGCTCCTCACGGTTCTGGCCCAGCTCCATCTCCAGGTAGTCCTGACCAGACTCCAGCTCCCTCTCCATCGCCTCCATTTTGTTAGTCACATATGTCAGTCGGCGGCGCAGCTCCTCATTCTCATGCTGCAATAGCCTGTGGCACACAGGAACAACATACCACTGACTCCAAAAAAAGTACTTCACACCAGCACCTCCACCCTGGTGCCTTGCTCTAGGGCCCTGAGACCCCACATGGGAGCCCCATGAAGTCAAGAACTGAAGTGGCAGGAGACTCCAGAACATGCAGTGAGAAATGCATCTCTATCAGGAAAGAGAGACTCAAACTCTCTTGAAACAGTGACAAAGAAGCATGTACCAGCTGGCCAGCCATGGCTCCCAGCTCCCTCTCTGGTTACAGTGCTTGAATAAAGCCCACTAGCCAGATGAGCTGTGCAGCTCCTGTGTCCTTCACTAGTGAATGAAACCCAGTCAATAATTTATCACAGTCCAGGTTAGAAGAGTTGAAGGCAAAAAGAGTAAACTCATCTCCCCTGAACCTGTTCAAAAGCCCTCACCCCTTAATATATAGTGGAAAGAGGACTCCATACAGCCTGAGATGGTGGGGTACATTTCCAGATGTGATCACAGCTGCCAGCCAATCCCATTCCAACACAAACTGCTTCATTCCTCCCCAGCCAGGACATGCTTCGTGGTCAGAATGATTTCCTGTTATTTTTCATTCTTTTGTGCTCAGTTGCTTGGAGAAACCCAGAAGAGCACTACTTGCTTCTCTCTGGCAGTGCAAAGTTACTCCTCACTATGGCTTGGAGCTCAGTTTTCTGTGCCCCACACCACCACTAGTAAAGAGCTCAGCTCTCACCCTCAGTCAGCAGCAGGCTTCTGGCGGCTTATATCAAAACAAGAAGGGTTAAAAAAGGCAATCCTCTCTCCACTTGTATTAAAGGCTTCATCTACTTTCTTTCACACCCACCAACTCTTCTGCCTGCACCTGCACTGACTATCTCTGTTCCCTCCCTCTCCGGAGGGAGAGATAAGCAAGGCAGAGATTGGCAAGGCACAAACTAGAGCTCTGCCCACATGGCCCCAAGAAGGCTGAAGATCTGAGAGGAGCCTGTAGGTCCAGTCAGCTTTACTGTGCAGGTGGCAGAGGGAAGGATGTGAGGAATCAGCACCCACACACTTGCAGTATGACAGGCATAAAGGGGAGCAGGACACTTACTTCATCCTTTCTGCATCCGTCAAGGGTTCCTGCACAGGGAAGAAAACAGCTATGAGATTCAGAGGACGAGTTGGTGTCTCATACTGTCCTACAGGGCAGAGTCTTGATTGCTAGACCCTTCCAGGATCTGTACACAATGCTCAGCTGTTTGATACGAAGACAGACCATGCGTTCTGGTTCAAGGTAGAAGAGCTAGACTAGAAACCACCGCAACAAGTTAAGCAATTTTGCTCTCCCACAGTGCAATCTCAGCATCTCTTGTAATATCACCACCTTAGCTGGTATTTCAGCTTCCTCCACAACCACAGTTAGTGGGTAGCAGGAATCCAACAGCCCAGAATACACTGATGATTAAATTGACACGACAGTAATCACAACACCCTTGAAGCCCCACAAAAAGAATGAGAATCATCTGGGAGCTGAAAAATGTGCTATCATTTTCACCACCCAGTTTGTGCTGTGAAAAGAGATCCTTTCTGCAGACCTGAAACCAGCCACTGTAACTATTCTAAGATAGCAGAACAAACACCAAAGGTCAGAAAAAGCTGTGAAATTAATTATTGTTCTCAGCAAGTTCTCCAGAGACTGCTGGAGCAGGGAACATGGGGATACAGCACAGTGACAAGAGCACATCCCTCAGTTATTCTCACTTCCTTTGCGCTCCCTGTGTTAACCTGTGACATGGCTGCTGCCTGCCAGCATGGCTGGCAGAGATTTCATTAGCATCAGAAGCAAAATATTTCCTGTGAAAGCTCAAGACTGTGACCATTCTCACAAAGCCCAAGCTGCCCATAGGTTATTTTTGGTGCTTGGTACTAACAGCACTGCACAAACCCGAAGTGCTGCCATGCTTCAGGTTGTCCATTAAGTGTCATAGCCAGTTCTGGGCAGAGAGGCCACGTCACAGACAGTTGTGGATGAGGTTGTTGAGCTGCTAGCAATATTACAGAAGCAAACCACTCCAGTCCTGGCCTTAAGCCATTATGGGACTGCTTCCTTCATCAGTGTACACTTTAAAAGAATGATCCTTACCACCTGCATATATCCTTCTATCCTTAAAGGCAAAGCATCAATCCATTAAACAGGGGAAGTTTAGATTGGATGTGAGGAAGAAATTCTTTACTGTAAGGATGATGAGGCACTGGAATGGGTTGCCCAGGGAAGTTGTGAATGCTTCATCGCTGGCAGTGTTCAAGGCCGGGTTGGACATAGCCTTGGGTGACATGGCTTAGTGGGAGGTGCCCCTGCCCATGGCAGGGGGGTTGGAACTAGATGATCCTAGGGTCCTTTCCAACCCTAGCTATTCTATGATTCTTTTCTTGCATCCTGACCCCACATGGCAATTGGTTAATGCAAAATTACCTAGCAACTGCTGCCTCTGCCCCCACAAAAGCATATATGGCAGGTACTAGTGACCAGGCAAAAGGCTCTCACTCTCCCCACTGGCATTACAGACTAGATGAGATCCAGGTGTGAGCTTTGGCTTTTGTGAGACCCCTGTCTGTAAGCCAGTGGTCCTGGTACCTACCTTGTTTAGTGCAAGGCTGAGGGAAGGGGAGGCTTTAGATGGGGCAGGCCCTTCCTCCTGACTCCACCTTGTTGGAGTGGAGAAGGATCCTTTCTCTGAGTAGTTTGGCTCCACTGCACTCTTCTGCCCAAGTTTAGTACACAGATGGCGTGGCTGTAGTAGCTGTGAACGAGGACTGCTTTCATCCCTTCTGCCCTCTGCATTGCTTCTCCAAGAAGACAGTGAGTGCTGCTGCCTGGAGGATGTCCCTTCCAGCCCCAGCTCTGCCAGCTGCTCATACTGACACAGATCTACTACCCTCCTCTCTACAGAAAGTAGTTTTCCCTTACTGTCTTTCCTCCCAGGGACAGGCTTCTTTCTTAGTCTGGAAGCTCTCTCAGCCTCCTCAGAACACTTTCTCTGGCATGAAGCCATTCCTAGCTCCTCACATTTAATTTCTGCTTTTCTTCTGCTCAGGCAGGGCGATCTTTCAGCTACATGCTTGGTTTTAACCCCTTGGCCTTCTGGCACAGATCTTCTGGGGAGAAGGGTAAAGTTCTTGTCTTGTTCTGCTCCCCTGGTCTCTCGCAGTGAACACAAGCGGATGGGACTCAGCACCCGCTGGGTAATCTCATCCAGGAATTTGGAGAACTGCAGTTTTTCCTCTGTGATCCTCTCCCTGCGCTTGACAGAGCCAGCGGCACTGCTGCTGCTGTGCTCCAGTGATTGCTTCTCCTGTTGGATGAGGCAGAGCTGAGGATCACTGTACTTGCGTGAGATGCAGCCGTGAGAAAGCGTCTCCTCTGACTGGGACTTGCGTAAGCTCTCAGGGCACAGGCCTCCTGTGCTGGTCTGCTTCAGGATTCCTTTGAGAGGCAGGTGGGTAGAGGAGACCTGAAACTTCCTTGGTGTCAGGACTTCAGGAGGCTCTTTAAACATAAGTGAGCGTTCCAGGCTTCTGCTCTTGAAAGAGCAAGTGGGATGGTGTCTTTCATCTTCAGGCACCACAACTGTCTCCATGCTACGGCTCACAAATCTACTGTGGTGCCCATGACTGCGGGTTGGGCACCGCCTCCCACTTCGCTGCCCCATCTTCCCACCATGAGGAAGTGCTGGTGAGACAGTCTGGCTCTTGATGTTCAACTCTGCTTTGCACCCTGTCACCTCCTTCTCACTGCTGGACTCCAGAGACCACGATGAGGAGTTCAGGTTGCAAACCTCAAACCCATCTGCCTGCTTGAGCTGTCCTGTCTTGTTGTAACTAAACCCTCTTTGCTGGTGCAATGGTGTTAAGCCCTTTGCCACCCGGCAAGCCGTTACCTGACTCTGTTCAGCCAAGATCACTCCATCCTGGTCATCCCGGATGATGGGTACCTCATGGCGGATTTCCCGATGCTGAGGGGGTGCCTTGCGGTAAGGCTTCTTTGATGGTGCGATGTTCGACATCTTCCCAACCTGTGTGGCTCCGAAAGCAGGTTACCTACCAACAGCAGAAAGTGCACAGAGGAGAGAGTCACAGGTGCTCCATTGAACCCTAGAAGTGACCCAGCAGGAATTTGGCTCCCCTGGAGTCCCAGAGCTGGTCCCCATGCAGAGCGATAATAAAGCAAGAAAAGGATGTGGCTGCAATACTTGAGCAGCAGCTGCAGGAGAGGGAGCAAAGTAAGAGTTAGCTTTGTCCTTCTCCCAAACAGTGACAACAGAGGGCTGGCACATCCTCTCCCCCCTCTACACACGCAGTTTGTATGTATCTGGATTATATATAGCAAACAAGAACAGACCTCACAGCAGCATATTGATTAGGCTCTTTAGGAAAGGCCTTTTCCAATATGGAAACTGCAAGCCTTTATAGACAGCAGTGACAGCTGGAGCACTCGTTATTGATCCTGTTCTGTCACTGTCAGCAGGGACTATTGTGGGAGGAGATTCCAACCATTAAAGAGCCCAAACCCAGAAGTTTTTGGCTTACACTGGGACCCTAAAGGAGCAAACCACGAGGCTTGTCAGAAGGAGGTATCACACCATTACAACTGCTCACTGTCAGAAAAGACAAAGACCACCCCTGAGTCATAGGTGGCATTGAATTAGGATGCCAATGCCCTTGATGTTGATACCTAAAGCCAGATTTTGAAACATGCATCAGTACCACTAGCAGAAAGACCAAATTAGTCCCTTTACCCTAGTCATGCTGGGCATGGAGCTGATGCAGGAGCTGTAGCAGTACAAGAGCAAAAAAATGGGGTAGAGGGAAAGCAGTCATCTTGTACACATGGAAGAATCTCCTTCCTCTCCATGTTGGGACTGCAGTGGAGGGTAGGAAGACCTACCCCCAAGCAGCCAGGATTTCAACCCTCATTGTACACAAGACAAGAAGTCTTGCAGCTGCCAAGCAGTCCTTGCAGAGGCCAGTACCAGCTATTCCCTGGTGACAACATATAATTCATACTTCCCCTACATTTGAGGTAAGCACCTGCTTCTCATTCCCCTTTTCACTTGCTGGATCCTAACACTGATCAAGCCAAGCATTTCTGCAATTCTCACCTGACCTAAAGCACTTTAGAGTGCTCATATCAACTCATATCACCCTCTCCCTGCTTCTACAAACAGGGCTATCTGACTTCCATTCACATACCTTCAAGACAGTTCAGTCAATGGATACCACTGGGCCAGTAATCTAGCAGCTTTCACTTGCTTTGTGTTTTGGCCAGTGGAGTTTTACATGTTAAATGTCTCAATGGAGCCCCAAGAATTCCCTCCAATTCTTACCCCTCTCACCTATCTGCCTCTTCTTGACACTCAGACCGAGTCCTCTGGGAGGACTGTCACATGTGAGGTGTTTGCAC
Organism: Forpus xanthops; assembly: GCA_032466535.1. Taxonomy (NCBI): domain Eukaryota; kingdom Metazoa; phylum Chordata; class Aves; order Psittaciformes; family Psittacidae; genus Forpus; species Forpus xanthops. The sequence goes on from JASSUY010036248.1 coordinate 21,711, forward strand.
GAAGCACAGTGGCTCCAAGCCACAGCAGACTTTACACTTACACTTTGCAAGCTAGCCTCCACTATGCTAAAAATATAAGCTCACAGAAGATTCTCACACCTTTCAGAGTCATGAACAACTTCCTAGCGCTAACATGTGAATTTGTCCACCACCAGAATCCTGGAAGTCATTCCCTCAAGGTCCCATCTCCAAGAAGACTCAAGTAGGTGAAGAGATCTCTCATACCTCAGAAAAATCACATTCAGCATATCAAATGCACATTCTATTGCATCCCCAAGCAAAACAGATGGGTCTGACTTGTCAGGAATGCTGAAATTCTGAGCAGAAGCAGGTTTGTCAACACTATCAAATAGGAGATCTAGGGGACTCTTTTGTCAATTCCTCCCAGGCTAAGGACAGTAGACACACAAAAAGATATCCCAAGCTGAAATCCCAATCATATCTCTAGCCTATGAGGACCTGAGCACTTACCAGCCTGGGCTCAAATTCAAAGCCTCATGAAGCAGGGACACTCACTCAGATACCCTAAAGAACAGAAATAAATAGTTTAGCATTCAGCAAAGCAGCTGGTTTGAAATCTCACTGCATAAATATGTTCAAAATAGGGAATGTGTATAACCAAGAAAACTGTATGACCATGTCACTCCAGGTACCTGCATCAGACTTTCTGAAAGTAAATGAAGTCAGCTAAGGGTAGTTGAGCCAAGTAGCTCAGCAAGAGCTGGAAAGGTACCTGGCAGGTACATGTCCAAGGCACTTGGGCAACTGGGACCACACAAACCCAAAATTCATGAAGCAATAGCTTCAAGGAAACCTTGGTTCCAGTAAGGACCAAACAAGCTTCCCATGAAATGGGACCCTCCAAGCTAATCTTCCTAGCTACTACAGATGCTGTGAAGCCTTCAGCACAGAAGTTTGTTAAAGTTAACAATTACCTCACATATTCTTTTAAGTCAGTGTTTCTCACCTACAAATGAGCTGCAATTATCAGGCTCTTGTTTGAGCCAAAACATTATGTCCTTGTGCCTACAGCTGTGATAACCCACACCTCCACTAGAGAGGAAGGCAAGCTACTCTGACTTCCAGCAAGTAGTATGCCACGTTCTACCTTGCTGCAAACAAGCCTCTCTAATATAAGTGTCCAGCCTATCAGGGATATATAACACAAGTTCAGAAACAACATTACTCCCTGTTTTAAAGCCCAGGGTGCTGCCCTGGTTTTGACTGGGACAGAGTGAATTTTCTTCTTAATAGCTGTGTTTTGGATTTAGGATGAGAACAATGTTAATAACACATCAATGTTTTAGTTGTTGCCAAGTACCACTTTCCCTGGTCAGCTTTTCCCTGGGACTTTTCAGCTTCTCGTACTACCCCATCACTGAGTAGGCTGTGGGGCACAAGAAGTTGGGGGGGGACCCAACCAAGACAGCTGACCCCAACTGGCCAAAGGGATATTCCATACCGCGATGTCATGCTTAGTATATAAACTAAGGGGAAAGCTGGCTAAGGACCACTGCTCAGAACTGGCTAGGCATTGGTCAGTGGGTGGTGAGCAACTGCATTATGCATCACTTGTTTTTTATAGTGGGGAGTGAGTGAGCAGCTGTGTCATGCTTAGTTGCTGGCTGGGGTTAAACTATGACAGGCACCCATCACTACAAGAAGAGGATTGGGTTGATCTGGGAGCCAGCTGTTAAGAGCATAGCTCTTTGGCCATCACGCTGCCACTGGCATGAAGGAGACTGCAGTGGAACCCTCTTTTCTTCCCTGATGAGCTTCTGCTGCCTGTGCTGCTTTCTCCCTTGTTAATGAGACCAAGCCCTGGGAGGGCACATGATGTGCAGCAGTTGTACACACACAGGGAGGACCAGACTGAAGCTGAATAGAACAGGCAAGCAACCAGGACGATGCAAACTCAAGCTCTGCCAAAATAAACTTAATAGGTACCCTAGTGCTGGCCCTGCCCCAACAAGATGTCTGGCCTCTTTCCTTACTACAGTGCTATAGTCGGGTCTCAACTAGCACAGGAATAAAAACAGCTCCACACAGCACAACAGGGGAAGAAAGGAAAGAGAGGGAGAAGACAGACCTCCAGGAAGGACCAGGCCAGCATAGTTTGAATCTGCTTTTCCAACAACTCCCAGCAGGAGCTGGCTCAGCATCAGCAACATGGGCTGGCAGACAAGCAAAGGCTTCCAGGAACAGCTGCACCCATGGGTCCACACATGTTCCCATTGCAGTGGGGCTCAGAACGAACATGCCAAGGGCCTCCCTGTCTCTTAGCACACAGCTCCCTCAGGCCCAAACAGGACTGTCTTGCTTCCTACCCCAGAGCCAGCAACTATGCTACCCTCCATCTCATCTCCACCTACCTGAAAAAGATACTGGGATTCAAAACCTATCCTCATAATCTGAAAATTTCCAGAGACACTTAAATACTCACAGTGCCTTCAGACAACTTTCCTCTCAAACAAGGACTTACAGATCCAAAGTGGTGACGTGTCCAAACATCTCTGGCCACTTGTTTCTGAATCAGCTTTCCCTTGTCAGCTTCCAGCAGCATCTGGCCAACAGGTCCTGAAACATGAGAAAGGAAACTTGGTGTCAGTCACCTATCAGCACAACACGTGGAAACTGCCGAGCATGCGTCAAGCAACCCACAGCCAGGTGCCAGGGCAGAAGCTGGCAGCAAACTGCTACACCATCAGGCTACTATGTAGTGTCAGGACCCTTCTGTGAAATAAGCTTGTCTTCACCTGGTCCCAGAAAAGAAGGGTCTTTTGACCATCTCTCCACTAAGCAGGATGCCTGTGCAGACCAGTAACTAACCTCTGAAAGGCAGCTGTTTTTAATAGATGGCTAGAGTCACTGCTTCCCACCTGCATTCCTGTACACCACCAGAGTTCAGCCTTCTGTGATTCTGATCCAATCACCTAGTTTTGTTCTGCAGTTCCCTGTACTGAACAGCACAGTTAAGCCCCCTTGCTTATAATACTTGAACATCCTTTGATACCATAAAGATAATTCCAAGATGGCTCAATTCACCACACCTCTGTTCAGAGAAAAGTAGCCTCTTCAGAACAAATTTGTGCTCCAAAGCAGAAATGGATACAGGTAATAATCACAAATAGAAGGCAGCATGAATGCTGCTCATCACACTATTCACAAGCTTCTCTCTGAAGGAGCTTGCAGTCAGGTCCATCCCTGGAGAAACTCAGCTTTAGCCTGGAGCTACAGCAGGCGGTACCTCTTCAGCTATCCTAATTAGCACTGTAATACAAGAGGAAACTTAACCTCTTGGTTCCTTTTATCTGCCTTTTCCATCTCTCATCAGTAATGTTCCCTAAGATTTACAGTCTTCTTTCTAGCAAGCTACTCTCTGCAGTAACTCCAATTCTATTCTAGCTACTACCCACTGTAGTTCCAGCCTCATTTCTAAGCTCAGTTACAGCTCCACTGACATAGCTCACTGAGGGCTACAAGGCTTGGACACACACTGATCAGCATCAGCAATAGTCACATCTTCCAGGCAAACAGACATGAACACACAAAGGGTCAAAAGACACAGTGGAAACCTTTGCTTTGTCAGTGCAAAAAGCTGAGGATTCCTCTACTCCCTCACAAATACAAAACACAACCTCTTCACAGTGAAGGACTGCAGCAACAGTGCTACACAGGGAGTATCCAAGCCTAATGCTAGCTGTTTTACCAGAAAGCATCCCTCAGTGTAAAATTCACCTGAGAGCAGCTATGTTCTCTATGTGATATGAGAAAAGCAAAACCTTTACCACACACGAGGAACAGATGCGATCTAGCACAGAATTGCTTAAAACTATTCTACACCGGGCCCACAAAACTGGCAGCCACTTGGCATGCATGCAAAATCCCAACACAACTTGTTAGCATCACTTCATCTCCAGTTACAAGAAAGAGGTCCACAGCACACAAAAAAGGTCCAAAAAGAAACCCTCTGGGAAAAGGGAAAGCACCAAAGAAGAAAAAGCAACATCTGTAGACACCCACTGTCTTCCCAATACGTGGCAAGTCCCTTAAGTCTTGAGGTAGCTAATACTTAGCTTAGGTTCTACAATTCACACTTCAAATCAGGTTTCTGCCTGCATGCTGTTACAGCAGCTGAACATTCCTGGCAAAGAGACAAAGGACTTGCAGAGTTTTCCTCATCATCACCTTCTCTTGCATTGTCTTTTCTGACCTTATAAAACAGCCTACTTACCAGTGTTCCAGTTCAGCAAATCTCCCTCAACAGATATATGGTGACTATGTTGCAGAGAATGTTTCTTACTTCAGACACTGTGCCATCTTTCCAGCCTTTTCTTCTTAAAAGCAGCATGTCTTTAATCTTGCATTTTAGTCAGAGAGATAATTTGTGTGACAGTCAAAATACATTCCATAACACAATCACAGTTACATATGTTTCTAATGCAACACTACAGAAAGATTCACTGGCTATCAGCATACTCCAAAAAATTCCAAATGCAATACCCACATATAAATAAAATGCTGCTACCAGCTGGCCTGTGCCAGGTATCTGATCACCACAGCTAACCCAGAATTTTCACTCTGTTTGGGCCAACTTATACTCTGAATGCATACCCAACACAGGACATTGGCACATCCTGCCCTGGGGGGAAACAACATCTTTCCACCAGCATCATGTGAAGCAAAAGCAAGAGAAGCTTGACCAGTTGCCTCCCTGTGCTTATGGACAAAGGCAACCTCAGCCACCACATGTCTCAAGCGAGGTTAAGTGAGAAGCTATAAACCTCATCAAACCTAATCAGCAAGATGGATGATGCAATAAACGCATCAAGAGGGCTTGTCAAGTACAGACAAACAAGCTGTATGAAGTTTAAAGTAGCACCTGTAGACTGCTGGTGCCAAGTACAATGGAAATGGACTGCAAGGTTATTAAATGACACTTTAACATTTAATGAGAGACATTCTCATTCAGAGAAGGCATCTTAATTAGAAGTATGTTCAGATCAGTTCTGTTGCTGGCTACTTTGAAGCTCATTTTAAGTTAAAAGGATGACAGCTCCTAGTGCAGACACATCTCACTTCGGTTTCTAAGTTAATGTTCACGATTCAGATCTGAGTAACAGCATTACAGTGACTCTTAGACTAAAACTGAGTTTCAGGAGGATTATTGCTCATTCCTGCTTTTCCATACAAATTAACCTCTGTTCCCTGCATGTGAACAATTCTAAGAGCTATCAAGAAAAAGGGATCAGGCTAGCTGCTGAATAACAGTCCATGTAACAAGACCTACTTAAAACCTAACATATTTCCAAAGAAAAGGAAATCCCTAGACTCTACAGTCGTAGAGTTCTTATTGAATGTAACTTCCACTGGACATATCCTATGTCTTTCATGCCTACTGCACTCTGCAGAAATCTCTCAAAAGCAATCAGAATTGTACTTTGCTTACAGTCCCACTCCCTCCTCCCACAATACAAAGATCCCATCTCCCTAATTAAGCTGCACTCCATATCCTTCAGTATGCATTTTATTATCTATACTCTGTTGTGTTAACAGTAGCTTAGCTTCTCTAGCACTTCCATAAAAGCCACGATAGAGCAGCACTGCCAAAGAAACACTAACATTACTAACATGCAACTGGAATAGAACACAACAGCTGATTGACATCTGAACAGGAACAGGACAGGAAGCAAAGGACCCGAATCCAATCCCCAGAAGGAATGTTAATGGAGAATAAAAATACCCAGGGGAGATTTTGACCAGGAAATGAGCGCTAGCTTTATAATGCATGTAAAGCATAGAACCACCTTTAATGGCTACATCTGTAACTGCACAAGAACTAGCGCAGCAGAAGGTCATTTGCCAAGTTACCTTTAGGACAGACTGGGGGCTAATGACAATTCCTCATCCAGAAACGCTGACACACCAGAAGCCTGTTTAGTTTGTTCAGTGATCCTTTCAACTCTCACACACTGGTTTAGGCTACAAACTTCCAGAGCCTCTTCATCTTTGCACCATGTGTTTCCTGTCCTTCCCCCCCTCTGTCTTCTCATCTGTGTTTCTGTAAGATCTTCCACAGGAAGACTTTTGAATTGCGTTCCTCAGATATTGAAAGAGATGTATGCCAGGTCATTAGCAAACAGCTCATGGAGATTCAGAGAATTCTAAAAAGTTCCTAAAAACTTTTCCAAAACTGTCTGCGCCCTGCTAGAAAAAAAAATTCTTCATACTCTAACAATATGTATCTGATAAAAAGCTGGTGGATAACATAAAGGAAATTTGGGAGTCATGGCTTTAAAGTCAGCTCAAACACAAGCTTGGGAATAGCTACAGCAAGCAAACATTTTAAGAGAAGTGAAGGAAAGAGATTTCTATGGAAAATTAATATGGAACAATCCCCAGACCTCTGTCAGCTCTTGTGCTGCGTAGAAGGGGAAAAAAAAAGGGGGGTGAGTGGAAATCATACATTACTTTCCTAGAGCATAAAATCAGAATGCATTTAATTAGGACAAGGCAGAAACAGCTGAAATTCTTTGACTACTGAGAGTGGAATCATAACCTTAAGTATTCCCTCAGTCTCATGCAACCATAGCAACTAATATCAGCAGCCCTCTTGTTTCAGCCATTGGTTTCAGAAGTCCTGGAAAACAGCAGCCTCCAGCTCCTCAGAGCCAGGGACTGAATGTCACTGAGCCATTCCTGTTAGCAGAGAATATAGCAAAGCTGAAGAATGCTTCACTGCTGTAACCTATGTACTTGCCTCAAAACACTCTCCAAAACACCCCGTCTGTCTGAGTCACAGCGATGCACAGATGGCTAACACACTATGTAGCATCTACACAGCCGGACAATGGAGCAGAACCCGTTATTTACACAATTTACAGAAGACAGATGGACAAGTTGTTGCAGTGACCCAGCCTTCAGAGCATCTGCAATGTTGAAGAGGAATTAAATCCAGCCCTGATGCTTGCAGGTGCTGGCAAAAGCAAATTTCAATAAATGAAATGGCTGTTTACAGCAGCCAGCTTTATTCTGAAATGCTATCAGTACGACCACACTTGGGGAGTAATTCACATGCCAGTTTTGTTCCCAGAGCCTTCACCAGCAAGAGGAAAACACAAGATGTATTGACTAGAGATTTATCCTTTTCAACAAGAGAAGTGACATCTGCAGTACTTCTAGTAACTTCTTCCTTCACCATGGGTTTTGTATGCATGTAAGTCACTTTTCCTACTGAAACATGTACTGGGGGGAGACTGGGACTGGGAAACAGACACAAAATTGGGTGAACTTTCTTTAAAGCTCTACCTACCTGCACAAAAGTGCAGCAAAACCCTGCTCAGTCAGCTGAACCTTTTGAAACATTAAACATTTGTGAAAGTTTTGAGATGCTGCTTTTGCTGCATACACAGCGTGCTAACCAGGTCTGAAGGCTCTTTTACTGGAGTCTCGCATCTGCTCTAGACAAGAAAAAGCCTAATTTAGAAGGAGGAACAATCTACTTTAATCAAACACTGTGGCTATGAAGGACCAAGCTGTACAAAGGCTTGCAATGATCAGTTCACCCATCCTCCACCAACATGCACCACAACAGGCTCTTTCATTCCACAATCACATGGCTGCAGCCAAACATGACATACTGTTCAGCAAGTAATAAAAAGGATCAGATTTTTCCTCAAGGTCTTGTCTACATATACATGGTACTAAATTAAATTGACTTAGAAAATAATGTAAAGCAGTATAATGTTCCTGAGTAAATGTTCTTAATTCAGTTTAAGAGCACTTTACATTGAATCAACTTAAGTTAAATAGAGAGATACAAGACACAAACTAAATTAAGGATGCCTATACGAGAATGCTGCACTAATATAATCACAGCTGTTTCTAATCTGATTAAGTTAAATCAACTTCCCTGCAATGGCAAAATCCTTACTAATATTGAAGTTAACCCTTTTTTTCTTCCAAAAAGGGGTTTGCTGGGTTTTGTGTTTGTTTAGGTTTTTTCTCCTAGAATACCCAGCATGACATCTCTCAGAATCAGTGTAAGCTAACCATGCTACACAATGTATATTAAGGTATTAAAGGTATTGACATTTGAACCTTGTGCCAACTACCCATCATCATAATGCTCAGACCAGCATAACATTTTCTCCACTCTCCTCAAGCAAAAGTGAAGGGTGATCACACATTCTTGCACCGTATTCTGCTTTCCATACACCCACACAGCTTTTGCTTGCTGATGTCCAACATACCTGGAGCAGTTCAGACACTGGGAAGGCAATGTTTCCCACTTGCTCATTCCTAAGGGTATGGCTCACCAACAGCTTATCTGAGACAACTGGAGGATGGAGTTAGAGCATATTATCTAACTGCCCCCAGGCATGGTCTTGCTACTGCCTCTCTTCCACCAAAATATGAACTTCTCTTGCTAACTGCAGATTAAGGACATATACAAAACAAGTCTGAAGTCACAGATTAAACATGCTACAAATTCACACTCTAAATTAATAACCTCTCACCTCTTCAGTTCCGACACCATTTCCCTTTTAAATGTATTTGTCAAAATGAAATTCCAGCAATTCCAAAATTACCATTTTTTTTTCTTGTTCCTCTCTCAAAACACTCCTGAACTGCTTCTCCTGACTATCAAGGCTTAATTTATCTCTATTCTTTTGCTACTCAGCTCACTGCAACCTTCTCACATTCACCCCATCAACAAAACCATCACCCCCTCCTCACTGCCACCTTCTACTGCCATTTTTGAGCTACTGTATACAGAATTAACTTCCTCTTCAGTACAAATTTTCCATGTTCAGCATGCAAAGAAAATAGCAAGAATCCTTTGAGAGCCTAAATCCCTCATTGGCCTTCAGAAACTAAATTTTGCTACAACTCTGAACAATGCAGTGAGCTGTCACTTCTGCCGAGTACCAGCAGCAACTACGAAATCAACCAGAGTTGTAAGTCTGTTCAATTTATTACTTTTGAAAGAGCTATTTTGAAGCCCTGATCTCATGGCAACACAGACTGTAGGGTACACACAACAGTTCAGTTGCTAAGGGAACCACACTTACACATTTTCTGTTTTACGAGATGTGTATTTCAACTCTCAAAAGGCTGCGGGCACATTTTCACAATAAACTGTTTGATCTTGAGTCTCAGATTCACGCTGGTAGCTTCTACCGATTATAAGGTTATATGGTCCCACACCAACTCTAGAATTCATGGGCACCATAAACACATGCAATGACAAAGGCAGGAACAATTTGTATTCCATAAGTAAAGAAATGGAGGCACTAGTAGTTAAAAAAAAAAAAAAAGCTTCGTGAACTGTTATTGCATGAAATTCCATGTTAAAGAAAACCAGCCTCAGCTGTCACAAGAAAGGAACTGCAGGAAAACTCAGCAAAACAGCCTTGTTTCTTGCACCTAAACCAAGAGTCAGCTGGGACAGAAAAGAGAAGGAAAGTGTGCATGAGCTAAACACCTACCTGACAGCAATTGAGTTGAATAGCCTGCAATTCTTTGTTACAAATAAACCACCAACCCTGATCCAGTAGTAGGAGAACAATATTTGTACTATACACATTTCCCTCTGCTGCTGGGGTTTAATCCCAGCAAGAATTGTTTTGGTTTAATTAGTTTTTCCCTAGCAGATGGTCAGATGTGAGAGGCAGCGAATGGTACAGGCTTAACTGTTGGGTGATTGTGCAGCTGCATCTGTAGCTGAACAGTTAAGTATGTCCATGAGTCCAGCTGTAGCTTGCAAGACACAGTCTATCTCCAGCATTAGTTAAATGTCAGCTTCCTCTTTTTCCAGATTATGTATCAGTCAGAGGCATTACCCAAAGGCAGGCAAACAACATGCAGTATCACCACTATTCCCTTTTTCAGACGAAACCCTCGAATCTTAATCAACTGAAAGGTTCTCTTTCTTTGGTGACAGAAGCACATTCAGAAGCATTGCCATGGAAACTTGAGACATCTTCTGTGCTATTCATCAATGAAGAACTTCAAGCGCAGAAATATTTTATGATCTCCACAGCACTGCATACAGAGAGCAGTCAGCATAACTAAGTAAAATTACAGGCTCCAGCGCTGCGTGAGGGTCATTCTTCAACCAAGCTGCCTGATCTTCGCTTCACCTACAATGAGCAATAGCTCATAATAAGCTGGCAGGGAAAAGCAGCATAGCACTGAGAGAATCAGTGATATTACAGGAATATACATATCCAACCAAAGGGAGAAAAGAGAAATGGGTTCACAGCTTTTTCCCAAAGCTTATTATATCCTGACACTTTCCCTACCCAAAGGTTATGAATGATTTTTTTACTGACTCCTTTGCAAAGAAGGATTCTTATCAGGCACAGATGCCTCCCACTTAACCGAAGTGACAGCCACTACCTATCCTGGAGACCGCACTGAGTATTTCTCATCAGCTTTCACTGAGCCTCTGCACCCAGGCATGACATGGTCTGGTAGAGCACACACATACACATACACACACACACACACACACAAACACAGGCACTGGCAGTAGTCATCAGAACAGGTCACAGAGGCAGAACAAGGAAAGGAGACAGCTTTCAAAAACATGCTTTGGGCCTAGCACATTCAGAGACTGAGCCAAGGGCAGGAGCAGGCACAAAACTTTGTCTCAACTCTGTAAACAATAGAGCAGCATGGTTCCTGAAGCAGAATGTAACCCTGGAACATCTCTTTTTTTTTGTGGTGTGGCCCTGTAGTTTAAACTGCTTCAGTTTGCCTCATTTGGGTTTTGTTGGTTGTTTGCAGGGAGGTGGTGCTGCTAAAGCTTTTCTTTAATGATTCTCTTACTCTTCAATTGAACTGCTGAGAGATCTTATTCTGAGAATTCAGCCACAGGAATACAACACGGTTTAATCCAGCTTAGGAAAAGCAAACAGATCCACCCACCCGTCTTTCACTGGTGACCTGCATAAAGCACGCAACTGGCTATGGCTCTTCTCTCCCCATTCACCTGGGCTCCAGTCAGATTTTTTAGCAGCAGGATCCTAACCACAGCAGAGGGGACATACACCTCCACCCCATGTACATGAGGAGGCTGCCTGTCATCAGCAGACACAGGCTGCATTGCATGTCGTTCCCATATGCTGTACTGTACATCCTATGTTCACCTTCCTCCCTTAGAAGGGGATAATCACAGGTACCCCACCTAAGACCACGCAGAGCTGCTTTGGCTCCTGTCTCAAACACAACCCCTTCTTGCAGCAGTCAGTGCTCTCATCAGCTATCTTCTTCCACATCTGTCATCAGTGTTGTTCTTCAGCTGAAGCTAATCATGAGCATAAACTGTCTCAAGGAGATATTGCAGTGAAGGCCCAGTACTTCAGTTTCGCCATTAGGTCAGCTTGTCCAGACTAGCACTACATTCCCTGCCTGGCAATGCTCTTGTAAAACTGAAATGCTTGGTCTTTATTACCGTTATCCTTTGGGACAGCAAAAGCCTATTTATTATTCTGGGGTTAAGGAAAAACATCTCCTTTTTCAGCAGCAAAGACAAGCTCTTTACCTCCACAGGGCTTCTTGTAGAAACCCTTGTAAGTAAGCCCTATGCAGGTCCTGAGAGAGCAAGTTGGGAATGAGAGCTACTCAAGCTGCAAGTGAAGTCACCTATCCTCAAAGGAGCTCTTACTGACAGGAGAGAATAATCAGCCCAGGTATCCTAAAGAAAGCAAGCCGCTGTGTTCAGCTACTTTTTTTTATGGTCAAGTGTCAGACTAAACCTCTCAAAGACCTAGCAGCTCACCACACCTCTAAGGTCAAAGACCATGGATGAATGCCAGCATGTAGAAAGGCAGATGCTGCAAAGACAAGGTGTTTGTTCAGCAAGCTATTCACTATGCCTTCAGCTTCGTGCAGCTGCCTGAGCTCAGCTCTACAGAGTCTGTGACTCTGGACTAAGGAATGTCTCAACCGGAGAAACACATCTGCTACAGGCTCAAGATGGCCCAGGATCAGACCAATTCCCAGTTTTACTGTCCAGCCGAAGCCCTGCTCGCTGCTCCGGGTCCCACCAGGGGGAGATCTAGCTACTTGGTGAGGGCTAATGATCTAGCCGGAGCAGCACATCTCCCTGGCAGAGGCCTTAGGGAGTGGACACAGAAGCACTCAGATCTGGATTTCTGAAGGCCGGCAGGGAAGCCAAACCAAGAAACTAGTCAGTTTCTCTCGGCAATATATTGAAACTCACTGACAGCAAATAAAAGGCCAGTAATCAGCCCTCCTTCCTCCTTAGCTAATGTCACATCCATTTCCTGGCAATTAGAAAGGGACACCAGAAGCAGTATTTAATCCTGAACAAGACCTCCTATATTGCATGACAAAGCTGAAATGCGCAATTGCTATACACACTTGAAAGTTCTATCAATATTCCATGTAACCCATTTTCAGACTTTCTTGTATTTTGCTACACTTCATGCTACTACAGGGTATACTGACCAGTTTGGCACTGCTGAACAGAAGAAGGCAAATGAAGATTCAGGAAACACACTTTCTTATCATCACCCAAGCCCTAAAAGTCAGGTACAGAGACAGTGGCAACTAGCCTGAAATAAAATGCAGAGTTTACACATAATCAAGAGAGAAGAGAATCCAATGTGAATAATTTCCAACCATTTCACAATGGTAAGAGTCTTCTGCAACAAGTAATATTGCCCTAATCACCTACCACTGAGATCCTGCTTTGAAAAGTAATGACGTTATATCCTGCAAGACAGAGGGTGGCAAGAACCAGTCTGGTAAAGGGAGCTCTGCAGCAACTGACCCAGAGATTGTGGCTACAGCTTAAAAGCAAAAACCGTGCTATAAAGCCAGAGTACTTCTGAATGCCAGTTCTCTCATGCCTGCTACTGTCTAAGGATGGCAGTAGGGAGGTCTTCTGCAAAAGACTAATTTCAGTATGGAAATGACTGGCAGCTCACAGAATTTCAGGCTACTACAAACTCCCAGAAGGGAAATTACAAGTCCCAAAGATCAAAGCAAATTGGGTCATGAAGTGAACAGCCCACAACTTACCCAGTACACAGAACATGCTCTACTGCTCTTTCCACAAGCCTTGCCTGTGGTCTGCCCATACTAACACTGCCAAAAGTGACCATGTTTCCCTGTGTCAGGCTTTCATGAAGAGGACAAGGATGGCTTGCATGACAGGGGCATAGGAAACTAATGACACTTTCTCACAGACATCACGTCAAGGATCCCAAAATACTGCATCTACATCCTGATCTGCAATCCTTCACTAAACTTCCCATCCTCATCTCTTGAGGTGTCAGCCAGAAAATTAAGCTTTTCCAGAAGATACTGGAGCAATTCAGCTGCAGCATATACATGTAAGAACATTTATGCACCAATATGGACAAGCACTCCTGCCCAGGTTAAATCCCAAGCAGACATCTCATGCACAGTTGTACTGAGCAGACCTTGATGGCATGAGCCACTCAATCATCTACTGATTGCCAAGAGCACAGAGGCTGCAGGGGGGGATGAGCCAACCTTAATTGGCTTTATTGGTGTAAATTAAACCCTACAACACACCCAAGCAAACAGCCAGTTCCTTTGGAGAAACAGGCATGACTTATTTTGCTGCAGCTATAAAGGAAACATTGCTGCTAGGACATGCCCCTGGAGTGACTGTGCCGCTTAGCTCTCCCGCTGCATTCCTGGGGTTGTTTAGCATGGACTCAGCTCCAGCCTTTCCACAAGCAAGAAGTCTGAACCCTGAATGCCATCTGCAAACACAGCCAGACCCCGCCCCTCCTGCATGCCTGCAGGCCACCAGGTGTGGCCAAGAATGGCACAAGCTACACGCTAAACACACCTTTGATGTGGAGCTGAAAGCATGTAGCTAGAGGGCATGAACAGCACGCCGCCCGCCGCTCTGCTGACTCCCAGTGCAGGAATGTGGCTGCAACCACAGGCCAAGGAAGGCAAACACATTGCATTCCTCACCAGGCAGGGAAGGAAAACAAGCCCACACACCCAACACACTGACACCCGCCACACTCCCCACACATGGTAGCCCTGCCACTACCAGGACCCCAACAACAGCTTCAGCCTCAAATTCGTTTGTGGGAGAGTTGAGTTGTTCAGGCAACTTCTTGAGCCATGGAGAAAGAGAAACAGGACAAGGCAGGAGAGCTATCAAATGGGCATGCAAGTCATGGGCAGGAGGAGAGCTGCCATCAAGTTCCTGTCCACAGTAGACTGGGAAGGGAATTTCCCTGACTCTTCCTGTAAGACAAGGAGCAAAGATAACACTGAACCTTGTTGAGCTGAGGGAGCAGAACAGAGGAAGAAGCGGACGTCAGGAATTAGAGATTCTTAGGAGAATCCAGGCCTTTTTCCATCCCCAGAAAACTACTCTACCTCAAGTCAAGCAGCTTCTCTGAGATGCAGGCATTCCTTATTACCCAAAAATCCTTTTGCAAACATTGTCCCCACTGTGCACCAACACAGATCTGATCTTTATTGTACATAATTCTCCCCTTACAGCACTTACACCTGGTCTCTTATGTGAGCAAGAGAATAGAGACTTGATGTACAAAAGCCCCAGACATCAGGCAACCTCTCATCTCAGAACCTTGCTGCTCTAGAGTCACAGACTCCATGGTCTAGTCAGAAGGAAAACACCATTGCTTCTTTATGTGGCCTCCTGCAAATCCCAAAGTTTTCCAGAGAACTCACAGTGCCCAAACATGAAGTTACTATGAAGGTAAAATGATGAGGATGCATCAGGAGATGAAGCCATCAGCAGCATTCTCAAGACCACAAAAGGATTTCTGTATTGTGAACCCCCACATTCTGCATCTGCACACACTTTGTGTAATACAACTAAATATCAACCCACTCCTAAAACCCCACTGCCCAGTATTAAAGGCCAACTATGAGACTTAATAGCTGGTGTTCTCAGCACCAAGCAGGAAAGCCAACACTGTCACAAGCACTGTAGCAAGAATACATCCCACTAGAATCTATACCAATATTCAAAAAGCTGCCAAAAAAAGAGCTTCTAACTGCTGTGTTTCACAGAGCAGGTTCTGAACTGCTGGATGCCAGAAAGGAGCAGGATTTGATGAGGAAAAAATGACAGGAATAGTTTAACACAAATAGTAGAACACATATTCTCCTACTTTCCAAGAAGCAAAGAGAACACACACAGAGGCAGGCCTAGGCTATCAGGCACAGAACAGTGTCAGCAAATTCCAAGAGCACCAAGAAAGGGCTGAAACACTGTAATCTCTGGGGAACTTGGAAGAGGAAAGGTTAGTGTAGCCACAAGCTCCAGAAACATGCCAATGCATCCAGCAAGCTGCAGAAGCAGGGATGGTTTATAAGGCTATGACCTAGCTTCTCCACACCCCACATGTGTATTTCATGGCCCTCATCGAGGAGAATGGTCTAGTATTAGGCAACAAGCACAGATCAGATGAGGTCCAGTAAAGTTTCCCAAACCCATTAAAATGCAAGGCCTCAAGCCACCTACTCCCTTCTAAGGCAGTGAGGTTAAGCTGCTCCAGTACTCAGAAGGAAGCAGCATGAAAGGCCAGATTTACCAACAGATTTATATCCAAAGATATAAATAGAAGCCTGGCAGGATTTACAAAATCACAGATCGGGTGTCTAAATCATCGCATGCAGGAGAAAGGGCTCCTCCACTTCTAACCACTCCAACCCCAGCCACCACAAGAACACACATTTCAGAGAGGATGGAAGCCCTGCTGCTCTACAGGTTGCCAAGGGCCATGTTTGTGTAATCCACTCTGATGGTGACAGGACGCAAACCCCAAACATCCACAAGTATCAACAGTGCAACCTCCAATGACCGAAGCTCTCACAGACTGTAGGTCTGCCCGTTTCCCAGAACAGGAGCTGCCTCCTCAGCCTCTGCTCTCCCTTCCCCCACTACATCTTTACTTTTCATAGGCTTAATACTGTTTCAAGGTACAACCCGCATCCTGCCACCGGTGGGCGGGTGAGTGGGGGAAAGGGGCCCTTTATAATTGTAGTGTTGCAATCTGCCAGCCCGGCCAGGCGGCCTGTTCCCGCCTGCACTGTATTAAATACCTTATAACTGATTACACCCCCATGGGGCATGATTAGCAGTCTTCAGAGAACAAAGTCTACTTTCATAAGAATAAGAACAGACACGTACTGCTAACCTACTACACAGCTGGGCAGGTGAGGAAACAGAGAAAAAAAGGAGGGGGGTGAGGGGGGAAAGTTAACTGTATTGCTAACTCTGTTCTTTCCTTCCCTTCGCTATCCCAGCATCTCTGAGTTGAGATTTCCACTGCCCTGAATTGTTCCCTTCAGACCTACCCCAGAAGATTTGAGTAATGCAAGCTCACGAACAAACTACTGCTGGTGGAAGTCAGGCAAACTCCTAACCTGGAGAGGTAAGGCCTTGAGGAAAGTACATTGAGCTCTTCTCTGGGTGACAGCAATTCCTTCACACTAGTTCCCAGAAAAAGGGAAGGGTGAATTCCAACAGTAGCATCAAAAACAAGGAGGAGGGAAAGCCTGAAATACAATCACATACCCACGCCCCTCTCTAACCTCTGTATGTATCTGGAAAGTCTACATAAGTAATAGCAAAACATCTCATTCCATCTGGAGGTTACAGCTCACCAGAATCAGGTGGTTATTTTTTCTTGTGGCGAGAGAGGAGGCAGCAAACAGGAGGAAAGCCCTCTCCATCTGAGATAGGTAACAGGGATCCCCAAACATGCATAGTCCATAGGCATTGCCGCAACAAAGAAACAGCCTGATGGAAACTTAGCCAATCTGACATGAAATGACCTACAACTCATTAGCAGGTGCCTTCGACATCTCAAATGCCCACATAAACAGCCACAAACATATGTGGTGCTATCTGGCTTCCATCTCAGCAAAGCACAGAATCAAACAGACTGCACAGCCTTTCACCAAAAGGAATAAGAAAAATGGAGGCAGCAAGCCTAGGATGAGCCCTTCCAGCTACTCTCCTCAAACCTACAACAGGGAGGAGAAAAGGAAGCTCCAGGAAAATGGTCTTATTTCAGAGGGATGCTTGTGCAGCAGCTTCAACAAAATATTAAGAACTTCTAACTGTGCTATTTTGGAAGCAAGTCTCCTGCTTTACCCAGAGCCCACTGGCTCATTGTACAGTCTGGAAGCACTTACGCTCAGCTGGTGTATCTAGGAGAGGGCACCTTGATGACACACTCCACCCAGATTCTTACCCAACCCACCCAAGAAAGAATTTGTTGATGGCAACACCAACCCAGCTAAAAATGATCTACTTCTATCTGCTTTACTCAGCAGCTGGTCCTTCAGCCAGCACGCAAGAGGTATCTGAACTGTACTGTCCAGTCTCATTTGCACAGCAAAATCTGCATATTCTCTTCATTACAGAAAGACTTGAATGTCCCAGCTGACTTTAGGCTTTGATGTACTAGGCATCAATGTAAAAGCATCATACATTTAAGACTTATCAAATAGACTGTGCTTCCAGTGTTTGGATAAATGGGAGGTTTCACCATAAACACAAGTCAGTCTTTAGAAGCTCCAGGAGGCGATTTAAATTATCACAGCCAGCCCCAAAATAGTCTTACTTTGGGAACTGAAGTTGCAAAGCTGTAATAAATTCAAGTGACACAGTAAAACTTTTTCTAAATGCTGAAATTAGTTCTGAAGCCCCAGATGGCCTTATATATATAATTTGATTCTGCTACCTTGGGCTAGAAAAAAGGAAACCACTCGTCACACTGTAAAAGAAAGACACCAGGACTCCTTCAACTTCTAGAAGACAGAAATAGTCTGCTTGTATTTTGTGTACCTATATTATACATACAAAATAAATAGAAATAATAAATACATAAATCAAATTTAAAAGGCACACAGTCAACATTTAATTGTTCAACCTTTCACCATGCTGGGCAGCTATCAGCCAGGCAGCCGAGCAGTGCAATCCAATGCTCTCTCCTGGCTGCTGTACCCTCACAGATATCCTGCATCCATCCCCCATTCCTAGAGTAAATTGCCTCCTCCCACTGCAGAGAGGCGCTCCCACTATTCTGACACGGCCATTCACCACCAGGGCAAGAGACCCTAATTTAGCCCCGCGCGGGCCTTCTGCAAACTGCTAATCCCCAGTACACAGCTGGTTTTCAAATGTATGAGCATGAGCAAACCATAAACGATTTATGGCGCGTGGCAGGAGACTCCTGGCTCCCTGTGCAGGCAGGGTTTTGGGACAAGATCATGCTTGGACTAATGTTTATATTGCAAGTTGTCAGTTGGGTAGTAAATCATCTCTGGAGCTGCATAGTAATACAGCTCTACCCATCCAGCTGGAGCCTTGACAACACTAAATTCTGTTATAGCCATTTCAGATGCACCTGGGGACCTATTTACAAAGGCATCATCTAATCAAGGAAAATCAGATACACTTACGAGTAGGCTCTGCAGAAATTCTGCAGCCCAGCAAGGGTGATTTGCTTTCAGGAATCAATCCAACCTGGCACAAGAAGCTTCCCAAAAATGACACTCCGCACTAACCCAGGAAGAAATTGGATTGAGTGCCTACACAAACATCTACTACAGAGTGTTTCCCTAGCAAAATGCAGTCACCTGAGAAAATCCTTTTGAGCAGTTTTCATTTCATGGTATTTACATAATCATAGTGCAAGCAATGCTTAGAAATTCAATTCTAAAAGTTCAAGAAATGTATTTTGCATATTTTAGTGCATGAGACACTTTTTGCTCAGAAAAAAAAAAAACACTTAAAGGTAGGATGTGAACTTGAAGTCCATTCTCCAGAAAGGTTACTTAAAACAATTTTCATTTTAAACAAATCCCGTCATTTTACATTATTTTCTTCCTCCCCATCCCCCCTTAAAAGGGCTGTGCACACAGTACACTGGGTATAGATCTCCCACATGTGAAAGGGAAAAGGGAAGAGTTCTCCATAAGGGAAAAAATTATAAATAAATCACACAAGAAAAAACAGACAGTAGAATTAACTGCAATCGCTTTTAAGTTATGTGAAACAGAGCAGATTTCAAGTCACCTCTCCAAGGCAGCAGCACAGCTCTCAATAATGAACAGCAAAGCTGCAGGATGAAGTCTGATTTAGGGGATAATGAAACATGACATCTCTGGGAGTTGCAGAAAGCTTGTGCACCCAGGTCTAAAAGCAGTTATCCTGAGCAGCACATGCTAAAATAATGGTCAAAAAATCTTACTGCCACAATGATTATCTCATTATTAATCTCAGGAAAATAACTTACATTCTTTTGTTACAAATGCTGTAAGGCTGTTTATCAGCTTAAGCGTAATTCCCCAATAGTTAAAGAAACTATACCATGTGCCCCTTTTAATTTCACAACCATTCATGCATGTTACATTAATGCAGCAGGACAACTGAGACTTTAAACACAAGAGTAAGAAAATCCAGTTATGATTCCCACAGCACTGTCAAAGCCAGCTTTATCGTGGAGCCAAAATACAAATATTGACCTCCAACAAAGACACAGAAGTCACTATGGGACTTTCAGTTCTGAATTCGCTGACCCCCAGAAATCATAA
The DNA here is from genome assembly GCA_032466535.1 of Forpus xanthops. NCBI lineage: Eukaryota > Metazoa > Chordata > Aves > Psittaciformes > Psittacidae > Forpus > Forpus xanthops. The sequence goes on from JASSUY010036248.1 coordinate 41,319, forward strand.
ATTTAAATCAGCCCTCTCTTGCCACTAGCAGCAAGACAGACTCTGTGCCTGAAAACCAGCCTAACCCTTGCAGGAAACCTTGTTTTCCAATCCTGACCCATTTCACCTTCTCAGCATCACAGAACCACTGTGAACATCAGTAACCCTTTACTCAGTCATTATTATGCCTGCCACGAAAGGGTTACATTGCACCCTAAAGCACATGTTCTTCCTAGAGCAGCCCATAGAGAAGGCACCCATACAGGGATCTCAAGGTTTGCATGACCTGCTCCTAGCTCAGAAAAATCCCCCCATGCACACTTTTCTCTTCAGGAGTTCCCCTTGCATTTAGGAAAACCTCACAAACATACACCTTTGTACATGGGACTCCATAAAGCTACCACTTACCTTTATTAGCCTATTCATCAAAATGAATTTATGCCTACTTGACTAAGCAGCACTGATGATTCTCTTGATCCTCGACATGGATTGGACATGAGCACAGGGGACAGACTGTGACTTCTCAGACACTAGTGTGCTGAGGCTCACACTACCACATACTGGATCGCACTTGAACAGTCTTAAAGCCCTTCATTTCAATTGCCTTCTGGACTAAAGTCCACTGCAAGACTGCAACGTGGAGAGGCCAAACTCCAAACATTCTTTTCCTTTTTACAAGCAACAGTAGGAAGCACAAAGCACTTTCCCTAAGCACTTGGCATGAAGAGACAATACTTGAGTGCTCACATTCATGAATAAGACTGTCCTTATCTATAGGCTGCGCTATCTTTCCAAGGACCCTGCTCTTCACCAGCTTAAAATCCTCAAGTACCAGACCTAATCAAAGCAGCTGAAGTGCTTTATGGGTTTGTGTTTTGGCTGGTGGTTTTTTAATTAATGCAATTATCACCAAAAAAAGGTTAGTGGCCACCTAACAACAAATAAGTGTGATTCATTGCCTTCCTCTGACATGGGCCAATATGACGTGATTTAAAAGATGGAGCAAAAAGCCTCAGTGGACAACTACAGAACAGACTGCCCTTTCTTCAAACCTGTACCTGTTAAGAGATTGGGTTGTGTCTGAAAAAATACACCTTCTAAAGCAAGCTCTTCAGCTAAAGCAAGTCTGAACATTTCCACTCATAAGTGCTTGATCTTTCTGAATCCCGCTCAGCTCTTAGCCTCAGTGTTATTATGTGGTAGTGAATTTTCACAGATTAGACATCATGTGAAAATACTTTAAAATCATTATTCAGTTTGATGCCTATCAGTTTCACTGAATTGCATTCACCTCAACTGAAGAATACATTCCAGCTCCTTCACCTCTGCACAGCAGTCTTCCTCAGGCTTGGCACCCAGCATTGTTGAAAAGCAGAGGAAAACTGAGCCCACCCAAGTGATGCTTATCCTGCATTCCAACCATTGCAGTGCTGTTCTCACACTCCTACAGAGCCTTCCATGCCATTTCCATCCTAAGCACAGGCCACAGGACAACACTCCAGAGAGGGTGGCTCATGTTATTCCAAATATGAGCCAGTTTGCAAGCTGCTGCCCTCAACCTTCCCTGTCTGTGGATATGAGAAGTAAAACCATACATGAACATCCTAACACAAAGAGAACAATTTCCAAGTCTGGAACAAATGGTGGGGTGAAAAAGAGAGAAGATCAATTTAAGTCAAAAAGATTCAGCTAGGTGTTAAAAGCCAGGGAAACAAGCAAACAGGTCCTCATAAGGTAAAGAAAGGAGAGAATCTCAAGGTGCCCAGTTGTCTTAAACAAGGCAGGGCCTGACTTCCACTCTATATCAATTTCACCATGCTACAGAATACTCAGGACAGTGGATCACACAAGAGGCTGCCTCATTTTGAAGTCATAGCTTGGAATGCCATTTTCATCTCTCTTCCACTGAACTTTAACAAAGCATTCAACACCACAGTATCCAAGCATCTTGTAGACACTCAAGGAACGCTTCCTCAAATTACATATAAGATGGGCATCAATTGTATACAGCAACCAAAGAACGAAGAGCAAGAAGCAGTAACAACCTGAATACACACAATAAATCTGTCAGAAATTAGGTACCCTACGCTGCAGTTCAGAATTCTGACCATAGGTCACCCCTTCACCCTCCAACCAGCTGTAAAGGTACTTCAGTTTTGAAAAGTAACATTCTTCCTACTACAGTTACAGACTCAGACAATCTTGATCTAAGGAAAAGCCCTCAGGTAGGGGAACTGGCAGGGAAACAGGATGGACGATTTCATGCCCTAAGGCAGCAGGGCTGTTTGCACAGATAACGGGCATAGCTCCTTTGCAGTCCTATGTAAAAAGGATCCTCCTCAGAGAGGAACATATTTACCTAGTTATTAGTGACTTGAAATATAAACAACTAGCACAAATGCCACAAGCACTCACTCTCTCCATAGCTCAAGGTGTCATATGAAAAGCGGATATCTCCCCAGCCAAAGCCTTCAAGCAAGGAGATGAATGTACACAGCTTCAGGGCCTTAAATTTAATCTCAAAGCATCAACTAAGTTGAAAAGCCAAGAAATTCTGCTCTATTATGACAATTCCAGCTCCTGACAGCCCAGTCAAAATAGCAGAGTCAAAAAGCCAGATCTTCCATTTCTTAGCAGAGGAATCCTGTTCTCAGTCTGTATCACATGCAGACTCATTAAGAACTCTACATATTGTACTTCTCCCAGCAACATGAATGGCAGAGGTTTATTAACCACTACTAAATTACTCTTGTCACACTGTGCTGTGAAAGCTAGACCCTTGCTAACAAGTACACAACGCTGTTAATTTGTTATGATCTCCAGAATTATTTAATGGGACCATGCTGCAGGTGTGTCAATACATGGAAATCCCAGAGTCCAGTTTTCAGTAGACCCTCCATAAAACATAGCAGATATTTTAAGTGGTTAGGGAGCTCACCTCCAGGGTCTATTTCAAACAACTACCGAAAAATACAGTGGCATATTACTGAAACTTGTTAATTTTGCTATTTTTCAAACAGCTTGGTTTTCTCCACCTTTTTAAAAGCACTTTATATGCCACATCATAAACCCTTTCTCCAAGACAGCTCTGGCACCATTTACATCGCACACTGATCAAAAATTATCTCATCTGACTTTACTTGTCTTGCTCTGGGACAAAAAGGGGGCACACCTGCAAAGGATTATACCTCTTTCATACTTGTAAGTCTATTTCCCCTACATACTATGTCACATGATTGTATTTAGAGCAGATAACAGAGGTAAGAATTCAGGGCTTGAAAGCTACAAAGCAAGTGACTTAGCAGCCAACAAACAACTTGAAACAGACTGGAAAAGAACGCAAGGTCATCTTTGGTTCAGAAAGCTGGTTTGAAGAGGCAACATGTCTTGGCATGTAACTCTTGCCCTCCTGACCCACTGCCTTGTTAATATTAAAGATGAAGATAGCCATGGCTTGCACTTTGGAACTCTGCTGCCCCTGCTGAAATGCACTCCCATGATTTCAAGAGCACTGTGTGCTTGGGAAGGAATGGAAAGCCAAAAGCTCGTAATAGCACAGCCAAGATCTGCTTGCTTAAACGCTAATTTAGCATCCAGAAGCTGAAACACACTGTATGCAAAGCACTATTGGGATACATAAACCTTCTGCAGTGATTCAGTAAGTGAAAAAAAAGAAAAAGGAGTTGTACTAAAAGTGATTTGATAAGTACTGAAAGGTATGATCAAAGGACAAGCTGCTGGGTACCAAATAGCTGCTCCTTCAAACTGGATCTCAACAGTGCATTCAGGAGATGAGAGAAAGGCCAGCAATACACCTGCAACCATCAGGGGATCAGTTAAGATACATGTGGAAAAAACCAATGTGGTTGGAAGAAATAATCTAAAAAAATAAAGGGTCACTAGAATTACTTAACTTTGGCATTGCAATTATGGCAACAGCAGATCATCAGAAAAGATTTCACTGGGATCCTGGCAGGTTAGACCTCTTCTGATTACACAGCCAAAACAGCTACTTAAGCACAGACTTCAGACTGCTTCTCTGGGTGGCATGTGACGAACACTGGCTTACAGCTTTAATTGAAATTTCCTCCCAGGAGTTCTAAATTAATTTTTCAGGGTCACTCCCTAGTGTTGTGGTTTAAGTCCCTTCTCAATGTAGACAACACAGGCCTACTATGATGCAGAAAACACCACAGGGAATGACACTTTTTAAGGTATGTGGTTCACATATTCTCAAAATAAAAGTAAGTAGGGGGATCAAAAGAATGCAGTCTGACACAGCATCAGCTCATTCCTCTTACCTGCTGTCTGGTGCTTCAACAAGGACCCATTGCTTCCTCTTACGTAGGCCCTTTATCTCTGATCTTCTCTGAATCTGTAAAACAGCAACGCATACCTCTGAAAAGCTTTCACTGGCACAGAACTATCAACATTTGATAGATGACTTTTTTCAGTGGACAATGTCCACCTGGCATCTCTCAGATCTAGGTCATTCTCAGCCTTGCCAAAGGTAGGCATCATTTGCACACCATGATGCCTACCAATACAATCTCTGGCCCATCTACAAATCTGTTTATTACCATTTGATCTTTTACTCTGCTCCATGCAGTGTGCTCAAGCCCAAAGCAAGATGCCGTTCAGTATTTACTGTTTGCCTGTTTTTCTTTAGAGTCTTCATACGTTCCCAGGGGCCACCCACTAGTTCTGTAACAGGAAGCATCTCTTCCACTAGGTATGGTGCTCAGGCAGGTAGAGAATTTCCCATCCTCCCCTGCCAGGTTTGGCACCGGGCAAGTACTATTGCCTCCCTTCTATTTCTGCCTCTATCAGTTATACTCTGGTTCTCTGACACACACATGCTGGTGCAGACGTGTTCCACTTTCCAGCTCCTACTTCAGCAATGCTTCCCGCACAGATACTGCTTTCACATCTCCCCACTACCTACGTCTCCCATCACGCAGACAAGGCTAACACCTTGCATGGACCTAGCTTGGTCAGCTGCTCCCATGCCTGTTCTGCTCCCCACCACAGGTCTCTCCTCCAGGAAGGAGAGCTCCCTAACCCCCCGAAGGCTGAGGCAGTAGTACTACCAGCCTTCCCCATGGGGACAACCCCTCCCTCAGGGCCGAGGCTATGGCCCTATCATAATTCCCCCATCCGGTCACCACCCGTCACCCACCCCGCCTGGCTGACTGCCCCTGCCCACGGTGCGACCCGCCCAGACCCACAGCCCTCGGGGAACTCGACACTTCCTCCCGACCCCGGCCCACACACGGGAACAAGGAGAATCCCCCCCCGTTCGCAGGGCGCCGGCCCCAAGCCCTCCCGAGAAGGCCTCCGAGGCCAGTGGCACGGGGGGCCCCGTCTGGGCCCGGGCTCAGCCCCGAGCCGGTCGCGTTCCCCGCTCCCCTCCCCTAGGGCCCCAGCCCGGCTCTGACCCGGTCGGACTCGGCTCCGCCCAGGGTCCCAGTGACTTTGCGGCCGGTTCTGCCCCGGTTCGGCCCCACCTCGAGCCCGCCCCAAACTTTGCCCCCTCTCGGCCCGGCCCCACGCTCTCGCTTCAGGCCGCCATTTTGCCGCGGGGCACGCCGGGTAATCCGAAGGAATCCCCACGCTGCAGCGCAGCTGCGTCACCGGCTAGCACACGAGGGGGCGGGGCCAGACGCGGCGGCGCGTCCATCCCGTCACCGCGGCAACGCGAGAAGAGGGGAGGGACGGGCCGGGGGAGAAGGGCTGCGGGATGGCACCAACGGCGCAGCGCGGGGAGGAGGGTAGGGATGAGAGAACCCGAATGCCGAGGGGGGAGAGGAGGCAGTGTCGAGGGGTATGGCGCTGGGGTGTTGAGGCTAAACCGGGCCTTGTGCCCTCGGGCGGGGAGTTGGCAAGGTGAAGTGTCTTCAGATGTATTGAAGTGCATGGGATGGCCCGCCGGCTGCTCCGGTGCCGCTAGCAGCTCTGCGCTGGCAGGGGCCTCTCTTCCGCCTGGAGGAGGACGGAGACCCTGGTTTGTGCTTTTGGAGGCTCCAGCGGAGCCGCCGGGCTGCAGCCTTTGGGCACCGCACCGGCCAACTACGAGGTTACGGAGGTGAGAGCAGCCCCGCAGTTGATGAGGATAGCAGAAAAAAGCCTGAGAGTGCACTTAGGACCCCAAAGTGATCCACCCACTTCAGGTCTTTGCCAGCCAGGACAATTCTCTGGGAGCCAGTGTCCAGGTTAACTTCTTCTCCTTGTTATGTGCCTCACTTTCTGAGAAGCATTGCAACTGCCTGCGGCATATCACAGCCTGTCACTAGGGAAGGGAACCCCATGCGAGGAGAAGGAGGGAGAGAGTAAATGGGAAAATCTACCTAAAACCCTCAAGGCCACCTGCTGCCTTCTTGAAGAAGGCTGAGGACAGCGTGTACTAGTCAAAGGTGGACAAGAGCTAGTCCAACCTGTACCCAGTTTGGTAATGTGCTTTGGTCTTCATTTGCAAATTCTTCCACTCTATTTTTCTAGCCTTGGGACTTCACGAAGTCAGCATATTTTAATCTTGAAACAAACTGCTCCGTTTATTCCACTCTGAGTACCTCACACAGGTACTTTGTCTGTTGCCTTCCATCTTTGGTGCCTGGACTTGCTCACCTTCTGCTCCCTTTCCCTACTGTAGTTTCTTTCACAAACATCTCCTGAATTGATTATTCACATGGAAAATATTGGAGTCTACTCCAGAGGAAATTTGTGTGACTTAGAAAAGTCCCAATAGTATTTGGATGATGTGCAGCATTTACAAAGCCTTCAGATTCACATGCAGGTAGTATCAGCTTGCAGCACTGCAAGCTCTGCCTACATGGTCCCCTCTCTTACACAATAAAAGACAGGTGCTCAGCAGGACCCTGCTTCCATGACCTTGGGAATATGGTGCAAAAACCTCTGCTGCACGCCCAGCAATTTCTTCTGCACCATGCCACGTGTCAGGCAGGGATATTTCAAGAAAGCCTTTGGTCCTTGTGCCCCCCCCCCCCCCCCCCATAAATTCTCCAAATCCTCCCTATGCTGGAGTCAGATAACAAGCAGAAGGACAATGGCTTAAGAATCCAGGCTGCCCATCTGCTGTGCACTTCCAGATTCTTGCTTCCACAGTGCCAGCTGATGAAATTTTCATAGCTGATGAGGTTTCTCATTTCCATCAGGCCTTGCTGCCTTGGAGCTTTCACAGTTGTGGTCTGTTCAGGTTTCTGCACATGTGCACTGATGGCAGCAATGACTGAAGTCCTTTGCTTTCTTTGGCGACCTGTCGAAGTAGGGCTTCCATCTTCTTGCTAGTCAAGATGAAATAAGCCCTGCGGGAAGGAGGGTGTTTGATTTTCAGGTGGTCTCGGCACATACCACTTCCATTAATCTCAGCACTTCTCAAAATCAGATCCCAAGGTCATACAGCCAAAGGGAGACAAGAACTGAACTTGGGACACCTGAATACCTGACTGCTGAAAAGCACTCCTTCCTCAGATCTCAAAGGCCTTGATTCCCAATCTGTCTCCACTCACATCCCCCATGCCTCTTCCTGTATCCGGTATGCTTGTGAACTGGACTTACCACTGCACTGAGCCCAGAGATGTGACACAATGCGGAAGCATGACGTTAGGTTACATTATGTTCTTTTGTATAACACCATTAATACCAAAGTGCTGCTCTGTGCTAGAGCCAGTTGCTTGCTAAAGCCTCTGCAGTGCAATTAACAAGCCCCAGGTAATCTAACACTTGACTCCCAATAATCCTTTTATTTTAAGGGGCCTCTGGCGGATGTAGAGCCCTCATCAAACAGTCCTGGAAGAACATTGGAGATTCTCTCAAATACCAGCTGAATTTATGACCCTTAGTGAAGAGCAGGGAGGAATCTCTTCAAAATACTTTCCAGCTGGCAGCACTTTATATAGACTACTGTAACTGTATAAAAGGAATCCCTGGAGGGGCAGGTGCCACCCTGTGGAGGGACAAATCCCTCTAAAGTACCTACGATCTTGGCTAGGGAAGAAGTAAATGCCAGAAATAAAGTCTCCCCACCAGAAGAAGGCAGTGGAGGGTTGGTCCTCTCAAGTTCCCCTCCAACCCAGGTGTCAAGCAGGGAAGATGGTGGATGCCAGACCACCCTTTGGTGGCTTGGAGGCTGTCACCTGCCCGAGGGTTATGTGAAGTCCCATTTCCTCCAGCTTGTATTCCGCAGTTATGACCTCCTCTGCCACTTCTCTGACTGCAGCTGCACAGAGGATTCCCCAGTAGACCTCAACTGGGAAATGCTCAGAGGCAGAAGAGGTTTCATGGATGGGCTGAGCCCACTAAAACCGAAAAACACCAAGACTTTCTGAGCAAAGCTTGCACTCTGGGATATGTCAGTACAAGAGGAATGCAGCACATGAACCCACAGCATCTTGGGAACAATAAGATCAGTGAAACACAGCCAGCCTGGGACAGCCAAACAAGTCTGTGGATGTAGAATTGGGCAGCTAACATCCTGCCAGCATGCCTGGAGCATGCATCTACCAGAAGAATACAACCCATCAGTAAAACACTTCCTAACAACACCCATATAGATAATTCAGTCCATCCTGTGACATAAGAGTGAACACTGAGGCTCAGGAAGATATAACCCTCAAAAATGCATGGAGTTTTTTCACAGCCAAATACTTTGCTGTCAGGATCCCCAGGAAAAACAGCTGAAGAATAGAACTGTGCTGACCTATCCCAACCCAAAGTGCTGCTTGTCTTACAGGACTGCCTAAAGGCACTCATCACAATTGGGATGTAATTGTGCTGGGCACTGCACAGAAAGACAAGCAGACACAATATCCTGCCCCTGAGGCTTGAATCTCTGAATCTCTCTCAAGGCTTCTTTGCCAATACAGGATGGAAGACAAAGGCAGAACTGGAGAACAGAAACCTACTATCACAGTATAGTGGTGCTTGGCACAGCTCAGTGGTTTCATGACACTATGAGGTTTGAGCAGGGATGCAAATACACTGGTATTTCAGGTATGCGTTGGGGTATTCTCCTCCAGCTTGTGTATTTGATGAATACATCGCACATGAGCACTTCCCCGCTACAATTGCTGCCTATGGGTTTTCTGTCGATTTATTTGCATATGTATAAAAATATCGTAAAATAATCATAGTAAAATAAACAGATATCAGTGACCCCTACTGGCCACTTCTAATTAGCCATAAAACGGTGAGCAGCAGTAGGCTCTTGCCCCTTGCCTTGTCCCTGGCGCCGTATTTTGCTGTGGAGCAGGGAGCTCAGAGCCTGTCAGCAGTGAATTTGTACTCCCTGCACTGGCTTTGCACCAGCTGCATCACTCCCAGGGGAAGGCAGGAGAAATCAGGGTCTTCTAGCTTCAAGTATTTGGTTGTGGCATGCCCCTTATCTCTGCTCACCGCTGGCTCCATGCTACTCTCACCTGGTGAACCAGCTCTTGCACTGAACCCAGGTCAGGCGCCCCCAGCTCTCACTCTGTGTGGCTCTAGGGCTCTGCGAAGGACCAGGTACACGGATGTGACCTTATAGAGGTTATTTTGACAGAAAAAGCTAATTCCCGCTGGGATCCGCACCACGGTTACCACCGGTCCCTGCGATGAGCTCCCTGCCGTAGGAGCTGCCTGAGCGCTGCGGTTTCTCCTCCCACCAGCCTCACCCAAGCCCTGACAGCACTCCCTGTAAAGCCTTTGCCCCAGCAGATGTTAAATCCAGCATGGGTGCTGCCACGCAACAGAGATGGAAATGCAGTTGCCTTCCCATGCCGGCAGTTTATCAGAATAGCTTCTCCAATGCGAGGCAAAACCCCATGTGAATCAAAGGCTGGAGTCACAGCATCAGCCTCAGTCTGAGACTAGAGGGGCTCTGCCTCCCTTCCCCTTTGTCAAAACTTGTTTAGCTTGTCATGCTAATGAAGTGTTTGAAATGAACTGAGTTAAAAGTATGTGGAGAAGAAGGGGGAGGATGTCTCACTGAAGCACAAAGGCGGGGGGGGTTGAGGGGTGGTGGTGGTTGTGGGGGGGTGTTAGGGTGCATGCTGGGGTGTTGGGGATGGCACTTCACCATGGTGCACAAATGGGGGGCAAGGATTTGATCCCCAAAGCCTCGGAGGGCAGAGCAGGGACTCGCGGGCTCTGTCAGGCAGAGGCACGTGGCTGTGATCCTGAGGAGCCCTCCTGCGTGCCTAACGCGTGCCTTCAGCTCAGAGACCTTTTTTGTGTGTGAAATCTGCTGCTCCGCTCTCCCCGCGCAGCTCTTGTTGTTTATAGGGACGGGTCCGGGCAAGCCGGGGAGGAATTACCTTTCCCTAGGACACGCTTGGTGCTTGGCTGAACGCACTGCTTCCCTGCTTCACGGGAGCTGCTGAAGGCCACGGAGCCAGTCAGTCTGCAGTTAGCTCTCCCCCCGCCACTGCTCGTCCACATCCCCTGGAGCTGCTAATTATGGACTCCTTTCCTCTGAACCCAGTGTCCAAACCTTTCTAAGCACAGGCCATACCTTTGAATGACCTTGAAATTCACTGCAACAGGCTGTCCGGCAAGGTTTTGTGGCAAATGCCAAGATCCACCAATTTCTGTAAATACCCAGGGGCAAGTTCAGAGGCGAGCACCAAGGAAGCTCAAAACATTTGCTTTAAGTCCCGTTAAATGCCTGTGTGCTCCCGGTAAGATTAAGAGGTTTCATTGCTCAAGCTGCCAGCTGGAAAGGCAAATGGAGAGGGCATGGCTGGAGGTGGGCTTTGAGGCACTCGCAAGCGTGTGCCAGCAAAGGGAAAGTGTGGCAGACATCTTCCCACTGCTGTGCTTCCAGACCTCCTCCCAATGGAGGGGGGCTAGTGAGGGAATGGGTGCAGCCCCTGAAGTCTGTGTCCTTGAGAGAGCCCTGACATTAGCTGTCACACACACACGTCGGGGGAAGCCAGAAATCACAGGGCAAAACACCTTCTCAGTGAAATCATGGTGCTTTTTTGGAAGAGGATGACTCAGTCTTTTGAGCTGGGGGGGGGCAAGGTAAAACATCATTTCTCTAGTCACCCTTCATCATATATAACACAATTTCTTTCCTCTCTCTTCAAATCTAACTACTCCTTTTGCCTCCAGTATTTAATCTATTTTTTTCCCTCCTCCCCTGTCTTGTCTTGAATAGAAGTACTGGGTTGGACTCAGGCAATCTGTATCTCAAAATAACATGTGACTTAAGCTTACTTTTCCAGCTCCTCACAGCAGGTTTGGAGGCTGCCAGGCACTGAACTCAAGTCCATTACACCCACACTCTTACACTCAGAAGATGTGTTATAATGGAGCAGCCCAGCCAGCAGTCACATAGTCCCAGCACAGCAGCAGCCTGGAGGCCAGTGCAGAGTACAGACACCCCTCAGGAAGCAGCTTGGCAATGAGGGACTCCACACAGCTGGCTCAGAGCAGAGGAGAGGAGAGCTGACAGTCAGGCTTGAACAGGGGCTGACACTTGGCTCTGAACGCTTGGGAATCACCCCTCCAGGACATCTCACAGGCACCACCAGAGCATCCAATACAGTCCCATCCTCCCTTGGCCTTAGTGATGGAAAATGTATGCTGGGCCACCCCTTTGTCCAGTGGGAATGGATGGATGGTGCCTTGTCACACCCAGCATCCTTCCTGTCCCAGGGCCAGGTCTGCGTGGCTCAGGGAAAGGTACAGGCATTGCTTTGCACAGAATTACTGCCCTTGTGGAAAGCTGCTCCTTACTCCATGACCTAGAGCTCATTTTCAGTGCTCTGAAGCACGAGATTTTACAGCTTTTTGGAGTTCATTCCTATTTATTCTCAACATCTATATAGACATCTAGTCATTTTTAAGTGAATGCCTTTTCTTGTTACCCAGTGGCAATGAGTTCCTCAGATCATCAGTGTTTAGGATAAAGGCATTCCTTCCTGCTGTTCATTTTGACTGCACTTACTGCTGATTTTGCTGTGTGTCCTGGCGGGCTGCAAAGGATGAAAATAAAAGGGGCTTATGCCAAGCCTAGAGAGTGTTTCCCAGGGACTCTGTGGTCATCGGGAATGTGACACTGGGCTTGGGCAGCATTCCTGGAGGCTTTAGGTAAACACAAAATACATCCCGGGGTAGCCCAGGGTGGCTACCCTTAATGCAGTACTGAAATGGAGGAGGGTGAATCCCAGGGCAACTCCCATATGCTGAGATATGCCTTGCAGAGACACCAGGCTAAGGGAACTAGGTACTTCCCCTCTAGTGCCATTTCTGGTAGTGTCAGCCTCCAGACTTAGTAAAATTTGAAGGGTTTTTGGAGGCTGAACTGTACTTCTGCTGCTAGAAAGTGAAGCTAGAAAGCAACGCAGGATGGACTCACCAAGACCACAGCTTGGCCTTTTCTCCATCATTCTCCAGCTTTGCCGCTAGTTCTGCTGTTGAGAGCAAGCATTGTCATTGTCCACCCACAGCCCAGCCACACTCCACAGAGCTGCAGATCATTGAGATGGTGCAGACTGGAGGGGAGAGCCAGGTTTTCCGCCTCCGACCTTCACCTTCTCCCCGCTTCTCTTTTGCCTGCCCCCTCTGCTTCCCCACTGCAGGCACAAACACCTACTGCCCATGGAAGCTATTTCTAAGCAATCCTGGGCATCTGGGGAATGAGGCTCTGAACAAATATTGGAGCGTGCGTGTGTAGTGAGCGCGCACACACACACACGCACAGCCACGGTGCTGCGGCAGAGTCAAATATAGACCTTGGGGAAGGGGGAACAATGGCTGGGGTTGGGTTACATGGCTGCAGGGCCAGTGAGCTGATGATGTTTGTTGTGGGCTGGGGTGGAATGGGAAAAGCAAAGGGGGTGGGATGGCACAGAACATTTGTTTTAACCCAGAGACCCCGTGCTTGTGCTGTGCGTAAGACGAGAGGGTGATGCAGAGCGAGAGCCGTAGGAGAGGATGATCATTGGAGTTAGCGGCTTGGAGGTGTTTGCTGTCTTTCTCCAGCTGGTTTGTGCCGCTCCTCTGCCTCCCTCGAGAGATTAGAAAGAGCAGGAACCAGTGAGTTTCTCCAGGCTTCTGCACAGGAAAGAGTTTCTTTCTCTCTTTGCTCCGGAGAAGGCTCCTCAGTGGAGAAGAGGCAACATCACCTGTTCCCTCAGCTCAGCATCTGCTGCTCGCCCCTGATGTCCGGCTGCCTCCAAGGTGTAGGTTGCAGACACTGGAAGAAAGGGAAACAGCTCCAGCTGGTTTTGACAGGTAATTCCTCCCTCCATCTGGGAGCAGTGATGGTGCATTGGAAGGATGTCCAGGGAGGGACCCTGCGGCTGGCATGGACTGAAGGGGGAGATAGTGGTGACAGATCGTTCCTGTTCACACTCCAGGTCCCTGCTTTGTGGGATTTCCTTCATCGAAGGGAAAAGCAGCAGAGGGACTCTTATGGCTAGGAAAAAAAAAATCCTTCCTAATTCTTACCCAGCAGCTGTTCCATCCGAGACGCCTCTGGGGATGGCATGGCAGGGATCAGAGCCCAGTAGAGCAGGGTCTAAGCCAAGTGTGGGAATCCCCTCTTCAACATTCATTTCTTGGGTCTGTAAATAGAGCTGCTCTGCTTGAATCATCCTGGGCAGCCCGAGGACTTCTGGGGCTTGGGAGTGTGCCTGGGGATGGGACAGCAGCCCTTCTGTGCTGAGGAAGGAGCACATCCAAGGTCCACAGTGTTTGGGTTCCCTTCTTATCTCTTCCATCTTCCTCTGCACCCACCTTTTTACTCCTATTCATCCCCGCCTGCTTGTCTGTGATACTCGCATGCAAAACCAAACCCCAACCCCCTTTTCATCAAATGTGTCTTTCCTCTCCTCTGTAATCCACCCTCATTTCTATCCTCCATTCCCCTGCCTCAGTGTTCAGATCTCCAGCAACCAGCTTTACCTCCTCAGACTGCATGTCCCTTGCTCCGCACCACAGCTCTCACCTCCAAGAGAAACAGCACAGGGAGATCCATGTGTCCTGCTCCACTTACTGCAACCTAATCCCACCATCCCCCTCCCGCAGTGCTCATGTCATGGACACAGATACTCATGGCTATCAATGTGTGCAGGGACCCCACCACAAGCACCTTCTTACCTACTTGTTCAAATGCACACATAGCATTCAGAGGGTTTCCTTAGGTGCACTTAACTGGATGATGTTTCAGAGCACCCAGGCATGGTTGTGCAATGGCGCTACAGCACAGCGAGGTCAGGACCAGGGCAGATCCCAGCAGAGGGGTGCAAGAGCAGGTGAAGATGTCACAGGTGTCATATCTAAGGCAGTCAGTGTAGACAATAAGAGTTCAAAGAGGAGGTGAGGATAAGGCTGAGCAGCCTACATTCACTGTTGGAGGTGCCACCAGTAAAAACTTGGCCTCCAACCATGACTGGCAGAGTGAAGAGTGCAAGGCAGAGTGTTGTGGGGGTCAGAGGAAAGGATTGGACTCTCCCAGGTCCTAGAGCATCAGTCACTGAAAGAAAGGCTGATTGGTTTTGAAGCGAGTACCAGCAGCTGTGCTCTGCCCCCAGCCTGCCCCTTTCCCTTCCGCTGTAAGCCCCAGATAAGGCGTGAACCAAGCACTCAGAAGCAGACTGAGCTGGATGTGAAGGATCAGGGGATGAGGATGGATGAAGAAACACAGGAAACATCTCAGAGCAGTGGGTGCACACCTGTCCCATGCATACCTGAGAAGCCAGTGGAGCATCCTGAGCAGCAGGAGGTTTGCACCTCCCTGGTTTATGGGGACCTTGGAGCAGTTAGGTGGGGTGATGGAGACAGGAGGAGGCAGCAAGGACAGGAACAGTGCTCCTGGTCACAGAAGAGCAGGAAAGGGGCAGGAAGGAGGCAGCTCCTGTAGTGATGGGTATGGTGGAAGGGTCCCATGTTACTGCTCAGAAGGTTTGTGTTGTCCAGACCTGCAGAGGATGGAGCAAGCAGCCGTCTGCAGTCAGAGCCAGCAGAGAGCTGGGCTTTGAGGGGACTATTGGGCTGTCCTGGGGCACTGGGTGGTGCTGATGGTGCTCTCAGGAACTGTAGAAGGCCAAGGAGACTGGGAAGGGTGAGAACAGGGATGGGTTAAGCCTTGTCTGATGAGATGAAATGGAATGTGGAAGCATCCAGGTGACTGCCAGTAGGACACGGTTCTTCCTTCCTCATGGAGAAACAGCAAAACTTGTGGGGTGAGGGCTGGCTGAGGTGAACTTGTGATCTAATGAAGGATTGCTAGAATCTTTGAAGGTGATAGATACGATCTAGTGAAGTACCAGCAAGGCCATGCAAGGTGAGGGGAAGAGCGAGCAGCTGTTTCTCCTGAAGATATGACAGACCAGCCCCTCTCCCAGGGTTGTCTCATTGTATGCTGGGGCACTGGTGTCCACAGCTTGTGAGCAGCAGTGAGAGGAGTGCCAGGGATCACCGAATGAATTCATTCTTGTGGGATGACAACTCCACTTCGAACCTCTACCTTAAGTGTGGGGTTTCCTAACCCTACGGTTTGCCAGTAGAGGTGTGTTGGTAGCCTCTGAAGTTGGCAGAGAGGGGCTGCAGGAGGCTGTTTTGCTTATTTCAGATAATCTGAATGAGATGAAGGCTGGGGTCATCCCACACCTACTGCTGAGAGAGGAACCAGGCTGCGAGGTCGAGGCGCCCCGCAGCAGCGGGCCGAGGCCCCTACCCAAGCTTGTGTGTGCAACGGCGGGGGTCCGGGCGGGGGTCCCCACTAGGGCAGGGCTGCTTCGGGAGGATACCCCCAGCCCGGGGCAACCCCTCCATCCTCTGCGGGCGGCTCCTGGGGACAGGACCGGTGACCCTCGCAAACGCAGCCCCCCCCCATCCGGGGGCAGTGCGGGCCCGCGTGTGGCCGTGCCGGGCCCCCTCTTTCCCCATGCCCCCGGCGGCGGGAGCAGGGCAGGGGTGAGCGGGCAGGGCGGGTCG